>VDFB02099188.1:0-84363 GCA_007258455.2 Sequoia sempervirens | reverse complement strand
AGGATATATGAGATTTGAATGCACAAAGCTAGAAGGATTCCCAGTTGAAATACCTAAGGAAGTGTTAGCATTGCTAGTAGGTTGGATTGTTGTTGTAACATGAGTACTAGTGTATGTAGGAATAGAGACAGGGATTGTAGAAGGAGGAATTGAATTCCTTCCTTGAATTTGGGTATACTGTTAGGGTTCAGGAAGATTGGAGCAATAAACACTAACAATTATATGCAGATTAAATAACCCAGAAATAACAATTAAGAATAACAAAAAAGAGATCAACACAGAAATTTAACGTGGTTCACCCAATATGGGCTACATCCAAAAAAACTCAGCCACCCAATGATTTTATCCAATGTAAAATAGATTACAATCTCATGAATTACACACACCACTACTTAGATCCCAACCACTTATAACAAGCTTTTTGGAAGCTTCCAGAATAAGGGTTTTACAAAGTCATTTTTTCATTTGACGTGTCAATGGGAAAACCTTGAGTCACCACATACCAACAATATCCCACTTGGAGACTGATTAGGCTCTACACCAAAAAATATCCCACTTGGAGACTGATCTTGGATGACACCACTGCACTTGCAACTCCTACTAGATTACAAGTCTGGTTGGTTCCTTATGTCCACCATTATCAATCATGAAGGCCAACAAAAGATGATGAGAAAATCAATTTCTTGTGTGTAACCGCCTTTGTTAACATATCTGTAAGATTCTCACTTGTGTGAACTTTCTCCAGCTTCAACCGCCCATCCTCCAAAACTGACTGGATGAAGTGGTATATGAGATGTTTGTGCTTAGTTTTTGAATGCAGAGCTAAGGTCTTAGCAAGATGAATGGAAATATGGCTATCAGTGTACAAAGGGTCATCTTGTTGTTGTCCCAATTCCTCTAGAAAAATTTGTAACCAAATCATCTCCTTGCTTGCTTCTGTAGCAGCAACATACTTAGCTTCAACGGTTGAACGCACAATAACCTTTTGCAGTCTTGAAATCCAACTGACTGCAGTACCTCCTATAGTAAAAACATACCCTATAGTACTCCTTCTGCTATCAATATCACCCACCAGATCAAAGTCAACATATCCTTATAGAGCAAAATTTGTTCCTCCAAAACATAGTTTCTTTAAAGTAGTACCTCTCAAATATCAGAGAATCCATTTTACTGCATTCCAATATTCCATTCCCGGATTGCTCATATACCTGCTCACAACTCCCACTACATGTGCAATATTTGGCCTTGTGCATACCATTTCATACATCAAGCTACCAACTGCTGATGCATATGGTATCTTAGACATTTTTTCTTCCTCCTCTGGTGTCTTTGGACACATCTCCTTAGTCAACTTAAAATGACTAGGAAAAGATGTACTAACTACTTTTGCATTCTGCATGTTAAACCTTTTCAACACCTTCTCTACATACTCACTTTGAGACAAAAATATTTTTTTGTTTCTCCTATCTCGTGTGATCCTCATACCAAGGTTTTGTTTTGCTACACCCAAATCCTCAATAGCAAATGAATTTGCTAATTTTTCTTAAGTTCATTAATATGTTGCATGTTAGACCCGAAAACAAGCATGTCATCAACATAAAGCAATGGGATAATATAGCTGCCATTATCCAATTTCTTAAAATAAAAACAATAATTAGAATGGCATCTTTTGTAACCTTGTTCGGCCATAAAACTATCAAATTTCAAATACCATTGATGAGGTTCTTTCTTTAGGCCATACAAACTCTTCTTTAATTTGCACACTAATTCCTCCTTACACTAATTCCTCCTTACCCTTGACCTCATATCCATGCGGTTGTTGCATGTATATTTCATCTTCCAAATCCCCATGGAGAAATGTTTTTTTCACATCTAGTTGTTCAAGATGAAAGTCTTCTATAGCCACAAGACTTAGAATATATCTAATAGAAGTCATCTTTACAACTAGAGAAAATATTTCATCAAAATTTATACCTTTTTCTATGCAAAACCTTTTACCACTAGTCTACCCTTATATCTTTTCTTATCTCCATCTTCTTCTTTCAACTTGTAAACCCATTTATTTAGCAGTGCTCTTCTACCTGCAAGCAATTGAACTAAGTCCCAAGTCTGATTCTGCAAAAAGGAATTCATTTCCTCTTTCATTCTTAGCTCCCACTACTTTTTGGTATCTACCTGCATTGCTTCTTCATAACCTTTAGGTTGACCAGAATCACTTAATAATATAGAATATAATGATGGATAAAATATTTCTAGAGGTCTAGTTATCCTTTTAGAACGTTTAACACTTGCAGGAGTCTATGGGATACTTGTTACTGAGCATCAGGTACCACTGGCATTTTATTTTCTAGAATCTCATCCAACACCACATATTCATTTTTGGCATGTTCATGCTTCTTTTCCTACAGCTGATCCTTATACATGACCTTCACATTGAATATAACATCTTTGCTCCTAATGATTTTATGATTTTCATAATCTCATATCCAATAACCAAATTCATTTAGTCCATATCTAATGAAGGTACATTTTTAGACTTAGCCTCAAGCTTGGTTCTATTTTCAATATCAACATGGACAAAAGCTTCACAACCAAAGGTTTTTAGAAATGAATAGTTTACCTTTTTACCCGTCCATGCCTCCCTTGGAATACCACCATTCAAAGGATTTGAAGGTCCTTTGTTTATTAAATAAACAACGATATGTACAACATCTTCCCAAAATTGTAGGGTAGTCCAACATGCAATCTCATGCTCCTTGCACGCTCCATAATGGTCCTATTCATCCTCTCAGACACACCATTTTCTTATGGGGTTCCAGGAACTATTTTTTTCCTATGGATTCCATTGTATGAACAATAATTTTCAAATTCTATGCTGCAATAATTGCCTCCATTATCAGATCTGAGACACTTCAACTTTTTTCCTATCTTATTCTCAACCAAATCTTTCCACTTTTTAAAAGTTCCAAACACTTCTAGTTTTTGTTTTAGGAAATAAACCCATGTTTTCCTAGTTGCATTATCAATAAAAGTAACATAATAACAAGATACACCAAGAGAAGATACCTGAGCTGCTCCCCATACATCTAAATGCACAAGCTCTAATTTCTCACTCTTCTTCTCTTTCCCAACTTTGAGAAATCGAAATCTTTTCTATTTTCCATAAACACAAATTTTGTAGAACTCCAAGTCAATCTGCCTTAGACCTAGTAGAAAATTTCTAGAGTGAAGGATCTTCATCCCTTTCTCACTCATGTTCCCAAGTCTATGGTGCCGCAATTTTGTTTCTATCCTTGCAACAAGTGCTCTAACTATTTCAATAGCAATTGTTTCTATAGCAGCTAAGGTAGAATAAGTATTACCAGTACAAAAATACAATGTGCCTACCATTTTACCTTTAGCTACTACTAATGTACCTTGAGTGACCTTCCAGACTTTTTTTGTAAAGGTAACTATGCAGCCTTCACTACCTAGTTATCCTACATAGATTAAATTTCAACTCAAATTTGGAACATGCCTTACCTCATGTAGCAACCATTCATTTCCATTCTGCAACTTGATTTTTATTTTTCCTTTTCCAACAATCTAGCAAGGCTCAACATCACCCAAATATACCTATCCAAAATCATCTTGAACATAATCTACAAAATATTTCCTATGGGGTGTGGCATGAAATGAAGCCTTTGAATCTATTACCTAGGAATCATTAACATTATCTAAACATAGAATTAAAGCATCATGTAATTTAATACTTGCAACATTAGCTTCCTTACTATCATCATGTTGTCCATCTCCTTGTTTTCCTTTTCAAGATCAACAATCCTTCTTCAAGTGTCCTAGCTTTCCATAGTGCCAGTAATCCATTTTTCCTCTAGATTTAGATCTGCCTTTCTTCAACTTCCCTTGTGACTTCCCATGATTTTTTGGGATTTTTCCTCTCTCCTTTGTTCTTCTCATGTTCTCTACAATCAAAGCATTACCCAATGTTGAAGTCTCACCTATGCTTTTTCATCGCATTTCCTCGCTAAGGATAACACCAACAACATCATCAAATTTCAATGTATTTGAACCAAAGATAGAGTTACTTACAACCATTACCAAGCTATTCTAGCTTTCTGGCAAATAGCATAAAACCAAGAGATCCCTCACCTCTTCATCAAAATTCACTTTTACAGAAGTTAACTGACTGGTAATTGTATTAAAATCATTTAAATGATCTGCCATAGATCCAACTTCAATCATTTTTAGATTAAACAAACACTTCATGAGAAATACCTTATTTGAGGCTGATGGTTTTTCATATAATTTAGCCAAATGTTCCATCAGATCCACTGTTGTCTTTGCTTCTATTATATTGAATGCCATAGATGGTGTCAGGCACAACCGAATGGTTCCCAGTGCCTTTCTATCTAGAATCTCCCATTCTTCATCAAACATAGTAGCCTCTTTCTTTGTTTTTCCTTGCAATGGCTGCCATAGATCCTTTTGAAACAAATAATCTTCCATTTGCATCTTCCATAATTGATAATTCTGGTCATTGAACTTCTCAACCTTGAATTTTCCTTCTTCCATTGCTCCCACTCAAATCTAGAGGTTTCCTGCCAATCAACTGAAATTCACATGGCTCTAATACCAGTTGCTAGGGTTTAGGCAGATTGTAGCAATAAACACTAACAATTATATGTATATTAAATAATCCAAAAATAATAATTAAGAATAACACAAAAGAGATCAACACATAAATTTAACATGGTTCACCCAATATAAGCTACATCCACAAAAACTCAGCCACCCAATGATTTTATTATCTAGTACATAATAGATTACAATCTCATGAATTACACACATCACAACTTACATCCCAACCGCTTATAACAAGCTTTTTGGAAGCTTCCTGAATTAGGGTTTTACAAAATCATTTTTTCATTTCATGTGTTAGCGGGAAAACCTTGATGTATCCTTGTCGGCCTTGAACCCCGATGAGGATACATTATGAGTGTATAGTATTTGCATGATCAATCGCCACATACCAACATATACCCCAAAGTTTGAGCACAACTATCCATAGCAGGGGTATGTTTATTAGTGATATAGGCTAGAATTTGCAAAAAATGTAGTCCATTTTCATCTTCAAGCATTTTTCTTATGTTATCTATAGTAGGAATGACATTACTAGTCATTTTTTTGGAAGTCATAAAGTTTTACAAATTCTCTAAGTCTTCATCTATCAATCTTATTTTTTCTTGCATGATATGAGTAGCATCATGCACATGAGTTCTAGGTATAGAAGTCTTTGGGAATGAGGTATGCAAGCTATGATCCATAGAGGGTTGATTATCAACACTATTAGTGAAAGATTTAGAAAACCCAAGATCCATGATGAATGATGTATCACGGGATGACATGAGTCTCGAACTATGTATCACAATAGTATTGCTAATAGGACACCAAGTTGTAAAGCTCATAAATGTTTCACAAACTCAATGTACGTACACAAAATGGAAAGAAGGTGAAATGCAATGCAATGACCTAGAATGTAATATGCAGTTTTTAGATTCTAAACAAGGCAATTTTCTTATTATACTATGCACAAAATTGGAAATAATGTCTTGTAAATGCAATTTTGAATTCACCCAATGCATTAATTTTATGAAATGAAGCTAAATATGACCAAATTGAAGAAATAGAAATTCTGCAAATAGAAACAAAGATCTCAGAGCAACAAATAGAAATGCAAAAGTGAATGTTTTAATGCCCAGAAACTCAGGAAATGACCCTAATTAGGGACTCATTCACTGTAGGGTGAATGGGTCCTAGGTTAGTGTTTTTAAAATGTTTTTATAGATTTTTGAGTTGATTTAGTGGTTTCCAGACTCTGATCTGAAATAAAAAGTTACAATTTTAATTTTCTGTGAAATGAAGGTTGAATGCAAGTGCAAAATGTGATAAAATGACAACCTAGAAAACCTAATTTGATATGAAATTTTGTTCCAATTTTCAAATGAAAATGAATATGATACAATGCTATGTAAATGATATGCAAAATGATTGATTTTTTTATATTTTTCAGATTTAAAGAATGCAAAGATGCAATTCTAAAACCTTTAAATGAAATGCAAGGTTAATATGCAAACCAAACATCCTAAATGAGACTCAATTCAATGCAATGAAATGCAAATGAATTCCAAATCTAAATCTAGGGTGAAAAAGGACTCCAAAATTAAAAAATGTAATGATCAAACTCGGGTTCACCAAAATGAAATAAGGAAAATAGGGTGTTTTATCCCCAAAATGGTGGTAAAAGGGGATGAACGGACCTATTTTCCTCTATTTCATTAGGAAATGAGATCCACACAATGAAATGACTATCAAACCTTAGGTGAATCAACTCAAAGAGTGAATCTTTAGATTTCCCTTTTATGCAAGGACGGGGGTCCCTATTAAACAACACTTTGGGGAGAAAGATTAAAACTATCAAATCAAACCCAAAATGCAAGCTATAAAGTACAAATGAAAGATTGTACTCAAAAATACTGGAACTAGCAATCAAAAGGAAAATCTAATAAAGGGAAAATATTGTGTACCAGTCACCAAAAGTTCCTTTTTTGAAGCTCGCTAAGGACTCATTTTCCCTATGGTAAATGGTTCTCGGCTAGGGCTCTGTAAAAATGCTTTATGGGTTCTCTGCTCCTATGTCTACACTCCCAGATTCCTGAGTTTCACAAACGAAAATTAAAAAATATATCTTGTAGAAGAGTTTATGTGAGATGACAACTTTCCTTGCAACTTTAACAACTTTGCAACTTTGACAACTTTGCAACTTTCTTCAATTTTTCTCTTCAAAGGACCTTCCACCTAAAACTTGCAAACACAAACACGAGAAGAAAAATGTTGTTTTTGGTGATCGGGGGTTTGCCTTGGTCAAACCCTATTTGAGTATTTAAACTTTGAAATGAAATAAAATGGCATGAAGGAAATGATGAATAAACAATGTAATGTCATCGCTCACCAAACCCTTGATTAAACCTTGAAATTCAAAAATGAAACTAGCACGAAGAGGCCTCAATGGATGTGAATCTTGATCTTGAAACTTGATTTGAAACAATGCCTTTGATATGCTTGAATAGATCTTGAACTCTACATCACCATATTAGCTCAAAAAACATGCATGATGCAAGAAGACTTTGATATGATAATGGAATCTTGATTGCTACAATAATTCTTCAATAATTTTTCCCTTGAATGCCTTGAAATTTTCTTGAATTGCTCTAATAATGCTCACTTGAATATTCATAGCTTGCTTGAAATATTTTAGGTGAAACATAATGAAATGACCTCTTATTTATACATATGTTAAGATTAATTCCCGAAATTCAAATATCACAAGATGGCATTTGAATATACATTTGAAATCATTAAAATACTACCAAAAACATAGTTTAAATTTAGGTCCTAGGCCTAAGTGAGGACCCATTCACCCTATGGCGAATGGGTCCTAGGTCACTTACCTAGGACACACATTCTTCAAGGATGAGTGTTATGCCATGGCATTAATGAATGTTGGGTTTTATCCTTCAAAAATTATAATTAATTAGGTTTGGATTTGAATTAAAGGGTCCAATTAAGGCATAATTAACCTCAATTAATTAATAAAGCCCTAGATTAGAGTGAAATTGTAAAGGTACACCTTATAACACCAAAAGTAAGACACAATTAAGTCCATTTTAATAAAAAAGGTCATAAATTTAATGTGAATATGTAAAATGCATATTACAACACTAAATTAGGGCATCATTAAGCTCATTTTATTATTAATCATTTATTCCAAATTAAGTGTGAAAAAGGGATACTTTTTCCTACACTACATATGCCACAACAAGGTTTGAGTAATGAAGAATCTTCTGATGTGTGTCAAAGTCTTCAAACAACAAGACACCAGACTTCTTAATTGGGTACCTTCTAAGCCATGTTCCAGTAACAACCATCTACCCTGTTAGATACTAGATGTTTTCTCCATCTATAATAGGTGCCTCCAATTTCTTTTTTTCCTCAACACAATGACACAAGTAATAATATGTTCCCTCTTCATTATCTTCATTTTCAACTACATAAACATGTCATGCATTGATATGTCCATCCAATTAGATGAATTTAGTCATCATTACAAAAAACTATGCATATAGATATATTACCTAGTTGAACTAGATCCGATACATGATCAAAGTCAACTATTTTTTCCATCTCTATGATTTTTAGTGTTATTGGGAGTTGATACATCTTAAGTGGACTTAAAATTACTATAGACCATTCAGCAACCCACTCCTTTGACTCACATTCATTCCAACCTTGATTTGTACATGAAGAACAAAATCATACCATCCATGTATGAATACTCCATGAACCTACACTAGAGCTTATAAAAGCGTGTAGCTCATTTGATCTTGTTAATGTACAAAAATCCACATATTTTGTAATGTTAGTATGTTAGTATTATCTACCAATCAAAAAAATATATGAATTGTAGACTTACCTTCATTACCTGGACCCATTGTAGTGTTACACCATTCGACAATAGTTTTTGCATTTTTCAACTTTGCATTGTCTTTGTACTTCAACTCTTCTCGTGCTAAGACTCTTTTAATGCATGCTCCTACACCATCATGCTCCCCCTTTCCATGTCTATCCTCATAGAAATTCTACATATGTTAAACACTTGTGATCTTATGCATCCTACTCAACCAATAGAACATCCACGAGTTCTTGAATTGTGATGCACAATTATCTAACCATATGATATGCTGACAGAATGATATGCCCCTTCTATCCAAATCATGGTAGAACATCTAAAATCAACCTTGCATGAACTTTGTAGGTGTGTGATCATCACTGATATAAAAATGATACTCCCTTAAAGATCTTTTTGCATCCTCTATATTGTCACCTGCATGAATGAATGCTATATGCATAAATATAGTTACCTGTGTGGAGTTATAATACTTTAATTGCACCTCATTTTGTGGCTATAGATTGTAGTTCTCTACAAATTCGACAACTAAAACAACGTTATCAAGTGGAAATGTTTCCTTGCATAACTTGACTTTCAAGTCCAACCATCGAGCTATATGAGTATACCTTGCATACTCATACTATAGTCTCTCAAAAATAGACATAAATTGATACACTAAAATATTTCATTGACCAATTCATACCTTTTTACTTCTTTACCATCTTGTATACTATAAGCCACTATCTTATATTTTCCATATTCTACTAGTTCACTTCCAATTGTATGTCTACTTTCCATTTATTCACGAATTGGAAAATGTTGCAAGCCACCATAATGATCACATGTTCCATCTAAGCATAAGTTCTTGTAGAATAATTGACCATCCAATCTTTCATGTAAAATTCTTGATACTAATTCTCTTAAAGATATAGGTAGAGAATGTATGTTATACTCCTACAAAACATTGTTAGGATGCAAATCTAAACATATAAGTCGATAAACATCATAATGGTTAGAAAAATCAATATGTACTCTACAATAAAAATTAGTGCGTGTGTGATTTATTTTGACATAAAAAGGCTTTACCATTTCAAAATACCTTTGAAATTTTTTAATTTGACGATACATCTCTAGAAATTTGGAAAAAAATTATGTTTAAGTTATATTTAAAAAATGTTTTTGATGTGGCTCACGATTTTGACTACTAGTTCTCCTTACAATATCTCTTTAATTAGGAGATACCCTTGTGTCATTCTTCCAAAATTATTCAATTAGGGATCTCAAGGCTTCAACGATTGGTTTATCTTTTTGTGGTAATCTACCATAGAATGCCTATAATTCACTGTTATTTGGGTTTACCACTCTTTGATGTCTTCTGACAGCTCTCATTGGAGTTTTTTCTACTTATTCTCAATGCTTGACTTGTCTTTCTAATGATATGAGCTTTCTTGGTTTTGATTGTTTACTATTGTTTATGTAATGACATGTCATGTGACATTACTATCTTTGGTGTGTAAAGTAGAACCCACACTCTCATATGCACTCATTAGATTCTTGACAATATATTTCTCACTTGAAGCATTTGATATTCTTAGCCCAAGAATCTTCATAATCGACCTAAATTTTATATTTCTCATCATTTCAACAAATAGTTGACATCTTCCAATTTCATTTCATTTTTCAAAAAAATAATCTCCAAATGTTATTAGCATATCTTTGACAAGTATGCTTTGGAATCTTATCAACCGTTGGTTGTAAAGTATTCTCATCAAAATCAATTAAAAACTCAAGCTTTCTATGCAAACATTTAGGAGGTGTTCTAAAAGGTAAATTTGCCTCAACATTAGGAACTTCATCAACATTTAAATAATGTGGAATAGATGGCATACCTTCAATTAGAGATGAAAAATATGGCATACCTTGAAGTTGAGATGGAAAAGATGGTGTACTTCAACTTCATATTTGAAAGATGGCATGCCTCCAACTTGAGATGTGAAAGATGGCGTGCCTCCAATTTGAGATGTGAAACATGACATACCTCTATCTTCACATGTGAATGATGATGTACTTTCAAGTTGAGATGTGGTAGATTTTGTGCCTCCATCTTGACATGCAGTAGATAATGTTCCTCCAACTATGGGATTCAAATTTCTCATTGTATGAAGGTTTTGCATTTGTTTCCTTTGTGCTGCCAATTCCATATCTCTCATACATAGAGTGGATGGTTCATTTTCCTCTTGAATTGGCATGTCTTCTTCTATGGTGTTCAATTTCCTAATTTCACTAAGTTTCCTCATTCCTCATTTCTTTGCATTCTTAGCTTCATGCTCATCGGGTATTAGATTCTTTGGTCATTTCCTCAGCATGATGAACAATTCTATGTATCATGAAAATGAAAAATATTAGTTTCATCATAGTATTAAAGAATAAATAAATCTCATAAAAAAATATAAAAACAACCATAAAGTTAGGAGGTACAATATCATACACTACCACTAGGTGTTCAGGATAATTAACAATCTTAAAAACAGGTACAATGTATTTTACATTTCCACATATTTATCTTTGTCTTGACCATTAGATATAACATCAAATTTATGTTTAATTCTATCTAGATTTTGAATATGTACATCCAAGGAAGCAACAAGAATGGTGGTAGTAGGAACATGAGAAAAAAAAATTAGGTAAAGATAGGTTGCTAAGAGAGAGGATAATAGAAGGTTGCAATAGTGTACTTGCAACTTGCAGGATAGGAGTGGAGTGTTGCAGAAGAAGTGAGCAGTGAAGCTACACACAATGGAGAGGTCGTGCCTATGAGCCACTAGGCTCTTGCATGCTTTTGCATGTAGGAGTTTGGTCCTTGGCATCCCCATTTTCTTTTGCAAGTTTTGAACCTACTTTCTCCCTTAGCCTCTTTTGGGGTTTTTTTCATTTCAACTTTCTTTAGGCATGCCTATCTTTTGGATGGGGGTTGTGGTGTTGTTTTTCTATTCACTCATTCTTATTGTGCTTCATTAGCGATGGTCAACATGGAGCCTTTTGGGGGTATGAGGGACCCCATTAATATGTCCTTTAAAGAAGCACTAAACAATTCGAAAACCTACTCTTCTAATCATGCCAATGCATTGAGTTTTTTAATGCATGGAATGTAAGAGTAAAAATCTATCTAGTCTTTGGTTCTCCAACCAAAACCCAACAGTTATCTGGAGAAGAGTGTGGATTGGCCTATGTTAGTCATAAATTTGAAGACTATTGATGATAATGTTTAGTATCTTTCGAAGCATGCAATTATTTGCAAGTTTATGGGTCTGAGAGTCTCAATGCCTTTTTTAGAAAAATGGGAGGAATAATTAGAATCTTGAAGAGGACATGGAGATTATTCTAGTGGAAAATGGTTATTTAGTTGTTATTTTTTCTCTCATGGCTGATTGAAATAAGATTTTTGAAGGTGGCTCGTACTTCCACAATCAGATGGGTCTATTTGTTAAACCTTGGCATGTAAGTTTTTTCCTATGGGACAGTTACCATCAATAATTCTCATCTGGATTTGTCTTCCAAGGCTTCCAACAGAGTTTTGGCATTTAGATATTTTTCAATCTATTGGGTCAATCGTTGGGAAGCCACTAGGCCCTTCTCATCAAACCCTTAACAGGAAGATGACTAATTTTGCTCATATTTGTGTGGAAATAACTTAAACAATCCTCTCCCTAAATACTTGGAGATAAAGCTTGGTAGCATGAATTGGATCCAGCAAATTGAATATGAGGCTCTTTCTTTTCGATGTCAAGTGTGTCATGAGTATGGTTATTTACAAAGGGAATGCACAAAAATGGACATGAAATCTTCTAATACCAATCCTGAGGTGCATGAAAATAATTTAAAGGATAAAGGGAAAGCCTCAATTCATTTTGGATGCTTAATTCTAAGGGTTTCATGTTGTTCAAATCCTGATCAAATTCAAAGTTGTAAATCTACCAAACCAAAGGTTTTATCAAAGGCTATTCCAATAAAAAATTTGATAATTTTGACAGCTTTGATGGGAGAGATCTGGGAGATAATGTCATGGACAACCAGTATATCCCTCTCATTATCTTAGTGTCAGGTAAAGACTTTACACCCTCCTTGTCAATTCCATCTATTGAAATAAAAATGCTTGTTTTTGAGGGATCAATTACTGCTCCTATTCAAATTGGAAATGTGGAAGGAATTCAGGATATTTTGGAGCCACAAACATGGGTGGGAGATCCAACTCCTTTAAACCTAGTTCAAGTATAATCAAGTTTTGAAATAACCATATCGGTTAACATGCAAGGGGTGAAGATTAAAGATGGTGGAAAGAGGAAAGAAACCATCCTATTGGGTCTTCAACAAAAAAATATTGAGAAAGGAAGTTTGGATAAGGGGTCATGTTGATGGTAAAAACAACACAACATTAAAAAAAATATTACTATTCGATTTCTCCTGAAAGAGAAAGACAACATATAGTAATCCAACTCCCAAGGTCCTGGTAATCGATTCTCGATTATGTTGATTTCACTCAGTGGTTGATATGACCATAATGTTCAAGGGGCCTTTGCTGGTATCAAGAAACAAGACTGCACAACATCTAGTAATCTACGTTGGGGGGGGGTGTTTAAACAAAAGAAAAAGATGAAATAGAGCTTTAATCAAAGAGAAATGAATAAAATCCTTACGCATCAGACATGCAAATCAACAATGAGTGTTCATTCTACCTGACCATAATTACAGCAAGATGTAATCCATAGAGTAAACCATGCTACTGTACACATCCCATAATACTAATTCAGATATCATCACCATTCACTAATCTTACTTAAAAACAAATTGTTCACTCATCATCCAAACGCAGATCAAATGAATACAATAACAATTTAATTCACAGATAATCCAATGATATGAATTTGAATCCAGTTCCTTCTATTGATTTTTTTATCAAATAAAGAACAATTAAGCATAGAAACACCACTAGCATATGGATTAATCATATATCATCAACCTTATCCAAAATGGATCCAAACTTTAAAATCCTGACATGAAAACGTACAAGAACTGTAAACTAATTAAACCTTTTTACTGAACTTCTTTAAAGTATCTTTCTAGAACACTGAAATCCTAGATCTAGTTTCTATCTTTTATCCTCAGGTGGCTTATCTTTCTTCAATTAGCCGACCTTTACAAAGTAGATTCTAAAAATACATATACGGTGCCACATGCACCAATTTCTCAATCATTAACCAAGATCCACAATTCATGGAGTTGAAACTGAACGTAGAAGTGGACTCAAGAACCCTTGCTTTCAAGGCTGATCACTCTGTTGCACAAGAAGGCAATCTGATACCCCAAGAAGAAAGGGAAATCCACAGATCAAACCCAAAGTCAAAATCATGTCAGAATCCATAAAAAAAGGAGAAGAGCAGATGGAACATGATGAAAGGAGTCAGTCACGTTTGCACTGAATGCTCAAGGATATATTCATCATAACTGGAGAATATCTACTTGAGAGTATCCAAATCCGGCCCATCCAACCAATCACCTTCAAATTTGATTCTTTCAAACTCTGCAGAAACTAACCTTTGCATTTTGTTTAACTTGATTAGTTCCTTTTTAGCCATTTTTACCTCCTCCCAGATATCCATAAACTGATCTAGCAATAAACTCTCTGCATCATCTCCTTTTTGCAAGATTTCTTCAAATCTACTCCTCCATCTCTCCCTTAGTTTATCCAATGACAGACCTTCTTTGTTTGAGGAGTCTAAATTGAGTACAATGGCCACAACTGCCTCTAGCTCAACCATTTGTTGATTCAAGTCTTTACTCATTTCTCAGACTTCTTCCTAATGTCCATGCACGACCCTAGACTTGTATCTTATGATGCTCACAGTTTTATCTACAAAATCCTCATTACCTTTTTCAAGAATAGAATATTCTAACACGATGGATTTGGGTACTCTACTGACATCTTCAAGCTTTTTAACATATTCCTTATATTCATCATCCTGCTTGTCCAAATCCTTAGCCTGTTGATCGAGATCTCCTGATAAATCAAGAGTAGCTTTATGAATTTTAGAGCCTTCAAAAAGAATATCATCAACCTCCTGGTTAAGCTTATCCAACCACTTTTCCATCATCCCTACTTTGCTTTTCATCTGAATCAAATCATCAGCCTCCCTCTTTGTTAACAAAAACGGGGATTCAGGAAGAGCAGCCTGTTGAGAAATGGGACTAGAAACATCCTTTAAGAAACCATGGAGCTGATATAATTGAGCCTCAAGCTCATCCTTCCTTTGCTTATCTTTGATCATCCGGGTTTTGGTTGAAGAAGCTACAATATCAATTAAACTCATTTGTTGATTTCTTGTAGGCTTTCCCAAATTCACTGCCCCCAACTGATAATCAATCATTTACATATCATCATGGCTCTTCTCAATTACAAGTATGGCACATTCAACAATGATCTCTCCAGCATCAGTGAGCCTAGTGGAGTGAAGAACCTGGGCCTTCTTCTTAGGTTTCTCTTTCCCAATTTATTTCATCATTTCTTCCCAATTCAACGGTTGTGGTTGAACAACTGGTTTTCTTTCTAAGTCCAGCTTTAACCAAGTAGGGGCAACAGGAGTAGGGATTATCTGGGCTGAAGAAGAAGCAACAGTAGTCGAAGCGAGAGGTTGTAACAATGTAGGCCCTAGTTGAGAATCAACCTCCTACACATTTTGTTGATCATCTTTCTCCTTCTCCTGTACTAGCCTCTTTGCTTCCTCTTTATCCTTTTGATCTTGCAACCTCTTAGCCTCCAACTCCTTTAAACATTCTTCTTCCTCTTTCTTCTTTTCTAACACTTCATCCCCCTGCTTCTTTAGCTCTTCAATATAGTCCCATGCCTCCTTGGACTTCCTTTCATACTCAGCAATCTCAACAGCTTCTCTTTCCTTGCTCAAACATTCTTGCTCTTCCTTTTGCTTATAAGCCTCTTCTTGTTCTTTAAGCTTAGCCTCAATGGCTTCCTTTTCTCTTCTTTGTTGAGCCTTTTCCTCTTCAAGGTCATGAATTTTCTTTTGCATTATCAACCTATCCCTTTCTTCTTGAATTTTGAGCTCTTGCTCCTTTTGTTGTTGTTGTTGAGCCAATTCATTAGCTTTCACCTTATCTTCCAACTCTTTCTACTTGACTGTCAATTCAGATTATGCATTGGCCTCCTCTTATTCCTTAGCTAATGTCTCAGCTTGTTCCTTAGCATCCTCTTCCTGCTGCTTAGCTGATGCCTCAGCTTGTGCCTAAGCATCAGCTTCCCTTTTAGCATCCTCAAAGAGTTTCCATTGATCTTCTTTAGTTAATATGTGCTCAGTCCCTGCATCATCTGTCATATCCAAAGATGTCAAAGCCGGATCTTTATCAGATGCAGTCTTTTCTGAATCAATTTCAATATTATGTATCTCGATATGATCCTCCATTTGTTTTAAAACCTCTACTTCATAATGAAGGACTCCCTTTGGGGATTCATGACCTAACTCTTGTGCATCAAAGGGCCGAGTAGGTACCTCTTTTGCAGCAGATGTAGAAACACCCACCTCCACAGTTGTTTCATCTTCCTGCACCTCTAAAAAGTCTTGAGGAACCACCTCATCTTCTTGCTGCTTAGAAGGAAAATACTCTAAGGGTTCCTTAGGTGCCACCCTTCTTTTTACCCTTTTGTATCCTTGGGTGGTACCTGCAGCCTTCCTCTTCTTAGATGATGTAGCCTCGGCCTGATTAACCCTTAAACTCACCCATTGGATACTCCTATCAAGCACTGGTCTAGCAATCTGCATTATATCAATTGTCTCATCTGCACTCCAATCTACCAGATCAAGATCCTTAGTTCCAATATTATCTGCATCATATCCAGGATCCAAAACTATCCCATCATCAGATAATGTATCAGGAATGTCTTCTTTTACCCAAACTCAATCATGAGTGGGATAGCTATCCTTTCATAATTCTTCTTCCTAAGATCATACTCATCTTGCAAGTCCTCCCAAAAATCCTCCAATATATTGAAGTGCTTCTCAAAGACACTGGGGAGCAAAGCCCTCATCTTGTGCTTGGGGTCATAGTATTTCCTGGCAGTGTACAAGCCCAACCTTAGATAGATTAATTCATCACAAACAACCTTACCTTCCTGAATGTGTGGACAACAAAAGGCTCCTAGCTTCATTGGAAACTTATGGCACCCAGTCTTACGTTTGTTGCTAAACTGGAGGTTTACAGCCAAGGCTTGATAAATAAATTCCATTAAAATGATTCTATCACCACAACATCTAGGTAACAAATTGGGGTGACCATCAAAGCCTGCTATCCTGAAGTAAGTGAATGTGGGGTACTGGATAAACCAATGTCCCCACCCATTCAAAAAATCCGTTGCCTCCTTGCTAAGCCTATACCCAACATCACCATTAAGCTTGTTAATAATAACATAAGGAAAAGCATTATTAACCCTTCTATAATATTGCTTAGATGCCTGCAATGTGAGCTGGTTATAATGCTCCCACACCTTCTGTCCTTGGGCTTCTCCAATATACCCATTGTTCGAAGTCCAGGAAAGATCCACACTCAGGCAGCTGCATAGACTAAATAGGAGGTCATAAAGAAACACTTGGTTTCTCTCACCCTAATCATTTGATTGTGAATTCTATTAGACACTATCATTGACCAATCAAATTGTTTCCTCCCATCCAAAATAACTTGGATAAAAGGAAACATCCATTCCTTAAACAGTGAAGCATCCCTCTTCCCAAACACCCTAGAAAGGAACATGATCATATCACCAATTTCTTTACTAAAGTTTTCCCAATTAGGCTAATCTGGGAGCTTGATCAAAGACTTCTTCTCCACTCTCATCCAAGTCTTATTCATGTGGAGTCTATTCCTCTCCTTGTTATCACTGTAAAGCTTCAAAGCCTCTGCCTCATTTAGTTGTCTAGGATTCTTGGGATCAGGCATATCAAACAGGAATTTGATCATTAGGGGTGTGAAGTCAATAATGACATTTCCCTTCACATCCACACACTACCTAGTAGCAGGGTTATATGCTCCAACTGCTGCAAGAATCAACTCCGGGCATTGAACAGATAGAGGGAAGAGTGCAACATGTGCCAATCCCGACTGAACACTCCTTTCTGTCCTTGGTGTGACCTATTCCTCAGTGAAAGTCTCCTCATGCAATTCTTCATAGTTGAAAGGACCCAAATTGGTGTCAGTGATGTCAGTCCAATCAGAGTCAATTTTGCTAGCTGTGAGGACAGCTTCTATATGCTTACACCTCAAGGTATATGGGAGCTACTCCACTTTGATCATCTTTGGCCTAACTCCCTGCCATGAAGTTTCACCTGGTTGGCTCATTGTAGAGGCCTCATCTGATGCTCCCGACATCCCTTAATACCTGCAGCAATATCCTATATTAGATGAATAAAACATCTAAGTTAGTCAATCATATAATCACTGCTCCATCCTCCTAAGATAATATTTACTTGGTCAAACTATGCCTTTATCGGAGGCGGAACCATAGAAGCATCAGGCATAGACAATGTTTCATATCATGTGGCGGGGCTGGGATCGGGAATGGATACGAAACAAAAAGTGTATCAGGCGGGACCGGAACGAGAACCGAACCAGAACATAGTCAGGGGAGGGACCGGAATGGGAACATGACCAGAAACAAAAGTTAACTTCCAAGTTCAACTTCCTCCCCAGATCCGGTTCTGAAAAAGAGTAAAGTCAGTGACGTCATAATAAGGAACGGGAGCGGATCAAAGACAAAGTCAGAGGCGGGACGGGAACGGGAATCAAACCATAAACAAAATTTAGCTTCCAGGTTCAACTTTATCCCCGGATCTGCTTCTGGCCAGAGTAAAGATAGTCATCATAATAAAGACTGGGAGTGGAATAAATTCAACCAATGAAGAGTCTTCAAAACAAGATGATCACATGGGCCCCCAAACCCTAGGTCATACGGGCCCCAACAGAAACTAGAAATAGCATAACTTAAACCCCCAACAACTCATCCTTACAGAAGTCAAAAAACATGAATAGGTTATATTGCAAAAACCCTAATTCGCTCGATACCCTATTTGCAAAAACTAGGGCACAACGAGAAACTGACATGAACAACCCGAGACTAACGTGATAAAACCAAAATAGGGTTTCAAAACAAAATTCATTACCCAAGCAAGGAAACCCCTTCAAAATCGCAACCCTAGTCAAAACCAGAGCACGACAAACGAACCCTGTCACAAAAGCGATAGCCAAACAAACGAAAAAACCTAAAGAAACGACAACGATAGACAACACCAAATGGAACGGAACGAAAAAGAAAACAAAACAAAACAAAAAGGATAGAAACAAACACGAACAAATTCACAGAATAAAACCTCCTGCAAAAATGTTAAAATGACATAAGCGAAAGAACAAACGGGAGAAAGAAAAACAAAAGAAACCTACCTCAAAATGCCCTTTAGGATTGACCAAGAATTCGCAATGATTCGCTCCGCAATTTTCCCCCGCAATCAAATCAATTCTCTTGAGAGTTTCCTGGCCGTAATTTGCTTAAACAATTCACATGATAATAACAATGAGGCAATTTAAGCATAATTAAACCTTTAATTATTAATTCGCGCGTGCAAACAGGCTACATTAAATGCCATAAATGCGATTGATCGAGGATAGAGCGAATGACGTGATCGGATAGTTAATTCAGGTCAATGAAACATCAAAAGGTAAGGCGAAGTCGGAGCCGGTTCAGAAAAAAGATAGAGAAACTACAAAAAGTTCCATATTTCATTTCCCACCCTGGTTCTGCCTCCGACAAAAGAACCGAATGAAAACAACAAACGAAGATGAGGGTAGAGACAACACCGAAATGGAACTTTCACAAAGTTAAAAAAGTTCCATTCTAGATCTGGATCCGGTCCCGACCAAAAGCAAAGAACAAGAACAAGGGAAACGGGACCGGAGTGAACACTGGACCCGGCCCAAACAACAAGAAAGCGAGAAAGAAAAAGAGTGGAAGCGGAGTCGGGGCGGGAACACAAAAAGGAAACTTGAAACTTCCCTATTTCATTTCCAACCACGGTTCCGATCCTACGCGAGCAAACAAAAAAAAACACAAGGAAACGACCAACAAATAGGAGGATGGACCAACCCAAGTGTTAGCCAAAAACAAACACCAAAACAAAAATGAAACAAGAGAGAAGGCGAAGTCGGAGTCGGAACCAAAAATGACCTGGAAACCTTGAAATAATTCCATGTCCAGATTTGGTTCCAAACCCGGCTCCGACAGAACAAAAGAGAGACTTAGGAGAAAAAACAAAGAACTCCTAAGACCCAACCAGACAACCAAAGATGACCAAAACAAAAGTCAAGAAAAGGGGGACCCATTTTTATTCCAACACAAAATGGGGTGGTTATGCAAGGAATAACAAATGGCGACTCGTCTGGGGAAAATGGTTTACCCATTTTTAAGATATTGAAGAATTTAGTCACCCCAAAACTTTATAATTTATGAGACACATTAACTTAAGTGTGATTAGAATATTTAAGTAAAGTTGAGCTGGAATCTCAGATGTAGAACCAACATAAACTACTGCTCGAATCTGAGTGTGTGCATGCTTATGGTGCATCCTTCTTTATTTGAGCTTTCTCCACACCAAAACAAATATATCTACGATCCAAGCTACATAGGTTGAGTCCTTCAACTGTCGTGCAATGAAATCCTAGGTATTGCTCTGCTGCCAGTCAAGCGTACATAGCCCCGACGGAGATACTTCTAGTTCTCTCAAAGCATTGTTCTACTATCAGTTAGGCATCCATAGCCCCAATAGAGATACTTGAATTACCCATTTAGTATTGAGTTTTCCTTTATTGTAGTGCTTCTCTTATATATATATCTTTTTCAGGCCTTACTTGTGAAGATTCTTTTCAAAAACCTCCTCAATACAAAGACTTTAATAGTCTAAGATGTGGGTTGAGAACTACAATGGATCCTATTATAGTCTTGGGGAAACAAATTTTTCACTTGAATTGAAGATATAATCACCCTGAGATGAATAGGCACTTTATAGTCAAATGTTTTATCTATTTTGTGATAGATTTCAATGATAGTTCAGGAGGTTGTCTACAATATACCTTACTCCTAATAACCTTTAGACTCATGCTAAGATGACCATAAGGCATGAGCTTTAGAACAAAATATTTTGATGCATATTCCCAAAAATACGTAAACCAATTTCTCTCCTAGTGTCCACAGTATTCTTTGAATAACAACCCCAATGTTTTAAGATGGAAAGAAGAAAAGAAATCCCCAAAGAAGAACACAAGACAAACACAAAACAACAAAGGAAACAAACAGAAAGAAAGAAACAACAAACAAACAAAGGACCAGTAATTACACAAAATACATATATACAAATGATTCAGAAACTCAAACCTTTACGTGTTGAAGTAATGTTTGAGAAACTTCCCATTGACTGGCAATGGAATAGGTTCTCCCGTCAAGGTGCTCAAACAAAAAGCATTCTCACCCAAGATCTCGGCTATTTGATACGGACCTAGCCAGAGTCTATCGAATTTCTAGTGATCACCCTTTTTCTCCTTAGCCTTGTCCCACAACAACACCAGATCTGAGATTCTGAATGCCTTAACCTTAGCTCTTTTTTCAAACCAATGTTTGACAATAGCCTGATGTTTGAAAAACTGTTGTAGAGCAGCATCTCTCTGTTCTTCCATGTTTAACAGGTTATTTAGTCTCACCTCAATCCGGTCATTTCTTGTATAAAACTCCTGTATGAACTTAAGAATAGGTATTTGTAAGTGTATGGGAAAAACCGGATCTTGGCCATAAACTAGTTTAAAAGGGGAACTTCCTAGAGCAACCTTAATACGAGTTCGATCTGCCCATAAGGAAAATCTTAACTGGGTATGCCAGTCTCTAGGATTACTTTCAAGTAACCTCTTTATCACTTCTAACAAATTCTTGTTAGTAGATTCCGCTACACCATTTCCCTGATTTTGTGTTCGTAGGCCCATTGAATAAATTCAGCAGATGAAAAGGTAGGGCCATTGTCACATACCAGGGCGAATGGGACTCCAAACCTGGTAACAATGTTTTCAGTGAGAAATTTAATAACCACCTCAGTGGTGTTGTTCTTGCATGGTTGAACCTCATTCCAACAGGTGCAATAGTCTGTAGTAGTCAGGATGAATTTGTGTCTTGCAAAAGAATTAGAATTAATAACCCCAACAAAATCTAGTGCACATTGGGAAAATGGTCTTACCTCATATACTGGTTGTAGAGGCATTGTTGGATTACGCTCCTTTGGTGCAGAATTCTGACATGTATGACATGTCCTGACGTGTTGATGTGCATCCCTGAACACATGAGGCCAATAATATCCTAACCTAAGGATTTGATGAGCCAAAGAATCGGCTGACCCGTGTCCTGTGCCATGCTTACCATGGAATTCAGCCATGGCATGCTTGGCTTCTTGTTGATCCAGGCATCGCAGGTACACCCCCTCATAATTTCTTCTGTATAGAGCCCCTCCTTTGAGCATGTAATGAGAACTCTTCATCCTTAGTGCCCTCCTCTGAGTAGCATTCATTCCTTCTGGGCATCTATTATTGAGAAGGAAGAAGATCAAGTCAGTATTCCATGGGTCCTTGGTAAATGAGTGCACAATATATTGCTGACAGGTAATATTCTTATCAATCTCAACCATGGCCTTTGATAAACCTTGTCCTCAGACTAGTTTCATTGGATGGATCTTTAAATCATACTCTTGCAGGATAGCCATCCATTTTCCTCTTCTTTCCCCTAATTCGCTTTGCATGAGGAGAGACTTAATTGTAGGATCAGTCACTATAGCAATAACCTGGCTTCTCAAAATGTAATTCCTGAATTTTTTTATTGCTCATACCAATGCAAAGCCCTGTTTTTCTAAGGGTGGGTACCTGACTTCTGCATTCTTGAATGGAGAGCTCATGAAAGCAATTGGTCTTTCATCTCCTTCACCTCTACGTTGTGTTAGGACTGATGCACATGAATGATCAGATGCAAATGAATAAATATAAAAAGGCCTTAAGTAATCTAGGCTAGTCAAGACCGGTGCCTTAGATATTGATTGCTTGATCTGCAAAAATGCAGATTTAGCCTCATTTCTCCATTCAATTTTAGCATCTTTCTTCATCATCTCGTTGAGGGTTTTGACAATTTCTGCAAACCCTGTTATGAACTTCCTCACGAAATTAATCCTCCCAAAGAAGGATCTCATCTCCTTTTTACTGCCTGGCATCGCTAATTTCAAAATAGCCTCAACTCTGTCGGGATCTATGGATATCCCCTTCTCTGATATCACATGCCCTAGAAGTTTCCCTTCAGAAACTCCAAAGACACACTTCTTGGGATTTAGAGACACTCCATAGCTGATACATCTTTTAAGGACCTTTGCTAAATCAGCAACATGATCCTTTCTTTTCTTGGAAAATATTGTCAAGTCATCAACATATATAATAATACACTTACCTATCAAATCTTTAAAGGCCACATCCATTGCACGTTGAAAGGTAGCTCTAGCGTTAATGAGGCCAAATGACATGCGTCTATAGGCAAATGTCCCCCACTTTGTAGTGAAGGCAGTCTTGATCCTATCCTCATGAATGACAAGCACTTGGTTATATCCAGAATAGCCATCTAAGAATGACATCATCTGGGATCCATTAATAGTTTGTAAGACCTCATCAAGAGAAGGAAGTGGATAGTTATCCTTCTCTGAGGCTTTGTTCAGGTTCTTAGAGTCAACACACAACCTGATCTCCCCACTTTTCTTACACACTGGAATGAGATTGGCAACCCACGTGGAGTGCCTTACTAGGAAGATGATTGTTGCTGATAAATTTGTTTACTTTTCCTTCTGTATCAAAGGCTCGATCAAAGTGATGATCGGGCACTACTTTTGACGAAAGGGCTTGGCTTCTGGCTTTAGCGGTATTGTGTGTGTGATCACAGAGGTGTCAAAAGTCTTAAAATATTCATAGCTCCAGGAAATTGCTGTAATATCCTCTTTTAACACCTTGATTATTTCATTTCTGATCTCCTCAGGGCAGGTCTTTCCTATAAGGACATTTCTTTCAGGGCCTGAATCAGCCAGATTAATTGATTTGTACTTCCCTCCTTCACTTTGCGTTGGCACTCTCTCCCGAGCTCGAGGATCAGAATCAAATATCTTTTCTAAGGCTACCATCCCCTTGGGGATGATGTTACTCTTTAAATTCATTACTCCTTCAGTATCAGAATCTTCAGGGTCCCATTCTCCCTGATCTCTATCTGATTCATCTATGATTTGTCCTTCAAAGACATCTAAACTCACCAAGAAGGCCAGTATATGTCGGTCATCCTCGAAGGCCTAAAAATTCCTAACATTATCAGGGACTGTTGGGATTGAAACTAACTCAACTAAGAATCTTTTCAATTTGGAATCTTGCATGGGCTCCAAAGTACTAGCAGTAACTGCCAAAGCATCTGCAATCTGATTTTGCTCCCTAGGAATCAAAGTAATTCTGAAAGCATCAAAGTCCTCTATCAGGTTCCAAACCCTATTTCTGTAAGCAAACAACTTTTTATTATGGCAAGTGTATTGGCTATGAACCTGTTTGATAATAACTTCAGAGTCCCCCATCACCATAAGAGACATGACCTTCTTCTGATGAGAAAACATTAAGCCCCTAGCAAGTGCTTCATACTCTGCCACATTGTTTGTACAACCAAACTGTAGCCTATAGGAAGCAAAGTAAGTCTTCCTCTTTGGATTGGTTAACTCCACCCCTGCTCCACTTCCTAATTTGGACTTAGAGCCATCAAATTTAAGAATCCATAATTGATTTGGAGTTGGGATCTCTTTCCTTTTCTGGCCTACATTCTTTTTCTTAGTAGAAGCACATGGCGGCTCGGTCTGGTGTTGATGGTCAACACTTGAAAGTAACTGGGGGCACGGTTCACCAAAAGATTTTCCTGAATTGAAAATTTGTTCAGGAAGTGATTCCTGAACCTTCCCTTGAGCTGGGTCATGATTTAGTAATTTTGACACCAATGCCCTAGGCATTGGAAGTGTTTTGGGGGTAGGTGTATTTGGAAAAGATTGAGACTCCTCAATCTCTAGTGGTAATTCAGAGCACAAAACCTGAGTCTGCTCTAGTTGAGGAGATGATTCCCTTTGACCATAGCCAGCTCTAGTAAGGATGGTTGCATCCTTAGCTTGGAATGGAAATTCATTAGTAGGGGCTTGGGGTTGACATTCACCAGTTTCTTCTAGCCTGGAGACATGTTTTAAAATGTCCACACAGGATTGGCAAGTTAACTCAGAGTGATTCTGGTAATGCACCCTACACCAGTTAGGAAGTAGGAGACTCCACATATCGACCTCCTCTCCCAACACTAGCTTATCCTGTTGTAATTTCCTTGTTAGGAATTGATGATTAACATTAATCATTTGTTTATTTTTCTGTGAAAGGGGTGAGTTATCAGAATGAAATACTGAAAAAGTCATGATCTCCTCCTGCTTGTAAACTCCTATCTCGGTTTCAAATAGGCTACTTCATTAGGGGAGTCATACTCCGTAATCATGTGTTTGAGCCTGGGCTCACTTTCAATCCTGATCTAGCTTGCTATTCCTTTCCAGGGTAGCCACATGTGTGAGAAATCCAAAGACAAATATCCACCTAAACTTTTCATCAGGTCTCTGCTCAAGAGCATACCATAGGTTTCGGGGATATATGCGACTTGGAAATCCACATAAGTTTTGATCCTTGGGTTATATCCAATCTGTACATGGATGTTTTTAAGCTCTCCTACCACATTAACTTTTTTTTTATCTAACTTGATAACCTTCTTATTTGTCTAGAGTGGACTCAGACCTAACTTCCTACAAATGGAAAAGGGCATGACATTCCCCGACACCCCAGAATCAAACAGACAATTATGTAAATTATTTCCAAATATTCTAAAACTTAGCAAGAAAGGTGGAGTATCAATCTCACCTTTGTAGAGAGCTGCATTCATCTCATTAGCAGGAGTCACCTTTTCTCTTCCTTTCGACCTCTCTACTTCCCCCAAGGCTTTCAACAAAATCTCCTTTTGAGCCAGGCACCATTTCAAAACATCAAAGAAAGACATTGAAGTCTTCTTTCTCTGCATCTCTGTAACGAAATCAAATTCTACATCATTCCTAACCTGATATTTAGGAATTGAAAATGAATTACCTTTATTCTGAGAATATGATGGCCCCTTTGGCAGTGGTGGATTGTTATCAGCATTCTGATTTGGCGGGACCATGTTATTAGGAGGGGAAGAGGTCGTGAATGGCCCTTTATTCTGATTTCTAAGGAAATGACCCCCCTTGGTTTGGAAGGCTTGGGAATCATACACATCTTCTACTGATTCATTGTCTGCCTGGTTGGGAAATGGAAGCTCTTCCTCAAAGATATCATATGCCATGGTAGTATCTGTTGATCCGCCAAATTTGTTGGATGCACCCTAGAATGGAGCATTAGCTTGGGCTATCTTAACCATTTTTTCCATCTTTGGGAAATTTACCTCAGAATGAACCGCAGTATCATGTAGCCTACACCAATTAGTCATGAGGTTGAGATCTGCCACATTAGCAGTGTTCAGCTTCTCGTCTCCCGCTTGATAATTGTGGGAAACTCCTCCATTATTGGGTCCAGTATTCCATGGCCTATTGTTGTTAGGCCTTTGATTGTATCCTCTATTCTGATTTTGATAGTTTTGATTAGAGGAGTTTTGGTTCTGGAAATTCCTATTGGTGTTCTAGTTGGTATTATAATTCTGACCAGGGTTTTGGTTAGAATAACCACCCTGATTAGAATATCCTCCCTGATTCTGAAAAACTTTGGTTCTGGTTATTAGGGGGATTTTGTCTAAGTTGAGCCATGTCATTAGACATTTGAGACAATGTCTTTTTGAGAGTCTCCATCTTGTTGGTCAGTTGGAGAGCCTTTTCACTTTCTACATCCTTCACAGCAAAAGAGGATTAACTGAAGTTGATCCTCCAGCTTGATTTTGGTAATTTTGATTTTGCTGGGAGGAATCTTGGGGACCATTATTAAAAAAATGGCAAGGGAGGTGATCCTTGGAATTCAGACATGGGTCTGTATTGGGAATAGGACATCCTCAGGACCATATAAAATAGAGGGGGTGGATTGGACATTGGGTATCCCAAAGGAGGGAGAACTCCTCCTAGACCTCTGGATTGCAGACTAATCTGTTGTTGCAACTGAATGGCGAGATGGTACACCTTAGCCAAAGAGTCAGTTTCATTAGCACGATATGTCCTTTTCAAGAACAAGCCAATCAAAGGGTCCACATCCCTTAAGTATGCCAAAATGGCAATGTTCTCCGCCACCAGGTAAGGATCCTGCAACCTTCGGTACATTCTCTGGAACTTGGTGTTGAATAGAGGCAACGATTCATGGTGTTCTTTTCTTATAGTGGAAAACTGGTGGTAAAGGATGGCAGGGTATACATAAACCCTGAATTTATTGATAAAGGCATTCTCTAAATCAGTCCAACCTAGAACCGACCCTTGGGGTAAATTCAAGCACCAATTGTACGCCATGTCTGCCAACGAATAGGGGAACAATCTGCACACAACATCCTAATGAGCCACCTGAGCACAGGTACAAGCATCTTTAAATGCCTGTATGTACTCCTCAGCACTTCTTGACTCCCCATGCATGTACTTAGGACAAAACCTCTCTGGGTTCTTTAGGAGATCGTGTATACCTCCAGGGATAGTCCCTAATGGTGAAGGGTTATTCATAAAGTAAGCCATAGGTGTTGGAGATGATACAGGTTGAGCAGGCTATGGAATGGGTGAAGGTGGCTGGTGAAGTGGTGTAGGTGGATTTGGTGGAAACCCAGGTGGGGTGAGTGGTGGTGATAAAGGTTGGATCAAGACTCTACGAGCCCGGGGCCTATGCCCAACAAGGGTTTGGAGTTCAACAAATAGTTCAGGATTCTGAGAAGATCTAAAAACTCTCTCGAAGTTATCTAGTGAAAATGACCCAATGCGAGCCAAATTGTTCTTTAGGCCCTCCTTCTAGCACTAGATCTATTGATGGTCAAAACAACACAACAAAATTCAACAAAATATTACTATTCTATTATAGTAATCCAACTCCCAAGGTCTTGGTAATCGATTCTCGATTATGCTTATTTCACTCAGTGGTTGATATGACCATAATGTTCAAGGGGCCTTTGCTGGTATCAAGAAACAAGACTACACAACATCTAGTAATCTACATTGGGGGGGGGTTTAAACAAAATAAAAAGATGAAATAGAGCTTTAATCAAAGAGATATGAATAAAATCCTTACGCATCAGACATGCAGATCAACAATGAGTGTTCATTCTACCTAACCATAATTACAGCAAGATGCAATCCATAGAGTAAACCATGCTACTGCACACATCCCATAATGCTAATTTAGATATCATCACCGTTCACTAATCTCACTTACAAAAAAATTGTTCACTCATCATCCAAATGCAGATCAAATGAATACAATAACAATTTAATTCACAGATAATCCAATGATATGAATTTGAATCCAGTTCCTTCTATTGATTTTTTTATCAAATAAAGAACAATTAAGCACAACACCACTGGCATATGGATTAATCATATATCATCAACCTTATCCAAAATGGATCCAAACTTTAAAATCCTGACATGAAAACGTACAAGAACTGTAAACTAATTAAACCTTTTACTAAACTTCTTTAAAGTATCTTTCTAGAACACTGAAATCCTAGATCTAGTTTCTATCTTCTATCCTTAGGTGGCTTATCTTTCTTCAATTAGCCGACCTTTACAAAGTAGATTCTAAAAATACATATACGGTGCCACATGCACCAGTTTCTCAATCATTAACCAAGATCCACAATTCATGGAGTTGAAAATGAACGTAGAAGTGGACTCAAGAACCCCTGCTTTCAAGGATGATCACTCTGTTGCACAAGAAGGCAATCTGATACCCCAAGAAGAAAGTGAAATCCACAGATCAAACCCAAAGTTGAACTCATGTCAAAATCCATAAAAAAAGGAGAAGAGCAGATGGAACATTATGAAAGGAGTCAGTCACGTTTGCACTGAATGCTCAAGGATATATTCATCATAACTGGAGAATATCTTTTGGAGAGTATCCAAATCCGGCCCATCCAACCAATCACCTTCAAATTTGATTCTTTCAAACTCTGCAGAAACTAACCTTTGCATTTCCTTTAACTTGATTAGTTCCTTTTTACCCATTTTTACCTCCTCCCAGATATCCATAAACTGATCTAGCAATAAACTCTCTCCATCATCTCCTTTTTGCATGAATTCTTCAAATCTACTCCTCCATCTCTCCCTTAGTTTATCCAATGACATACCTTCTTTGTTTGAGGAGTCTAAATTGAGTACAATGGTCACAACTGCCTCTAGCTCAACCATTTGTTGATTCAAGTCTTTACTCATTTCTCGGACTTCTTCCTGATGTCCATGCACGACCCTAGACTTGTATCTTATGATGCTCACAGTTTTATCTACAAAATCCTCATTACCTTGCT
This sequence comes from Sequoia sempervirens, assembly GCA_007258455.2. NCBI lineage: Eukaryota > Viridiplantae > Streptophyta > Pinopsida > Cupressales > Cupressaceae > Sequoia > Sequoia sempervirens. The sequence continues at coordinate 55,183 of VDFB02099188.1, read as the reverse complement.
CAAGAATAGAATATTCTAAAAAGGTGGATTTGGGTACTCTGCTGACGTCTTCAAGCTTTTTAACATATTCCTTATATTCATCATCCTGCTTGTCCAAATCCTTAGCCTGTTGATCTAGATCTCCTGCTAAATCAAGAGCAGCTTTATGAATTTTAGAGCCTTCAACAAGAATATCATCAACCTCCTGGTTAAGCTTATCCAACCACTTTTCCATCATCCCTACTTTTCTTTTCATTTGAATAAAATCATCTGCCTCCCTCTTTGTTAACAAAATCGAGAATTCAGGAAGAGCAGCCTGTTGAGAAATGGGACTAGAAACATCCTTTAGGAAACCATGGAGCTGATCTAATTGAGCCTTAAGCTCATCCTTCCTTTGCTTATCTTTGATCATCCAGGTTTTGGTTGAAGAATCCACAATATCAATTAAACTCATTTGTTGATTTCTTGTAGGCTTTCCCAAATTCACTGCCCCCAACTGATAATCAGTCATTTGCATATCATCATGACTCTTCTCGATTATAGGTATGGCACATTCAGCAATGATCTCTCTAGCATCAGTGAGCCTAGTGGAGTGAAGAATCCACCCTTCTTCTTAGGTTTCTCTTTCCCAATTTCTTTCATCATTTCTTCCCAATTCAACGGCTATGGTTGTACAATTGGTTTTCTTTCTAAGTCCAGCTTTAACCAAGTAGGGGCAACAGGAGTAGGGACTGTCTGGGCTGAAGAAGAAGCAATAGTAGTCAAAGAGAGAGGTTGTAATAATGTAGGCCCTAGTTGAGAATCAACCTCCTGCACATTTTGTTGATCATCTTTCTCCTCCTGTACTAGCCTCTCTGCTTCCTCTTTATCCTTTTGATCTTGCAACCTCTTAGCCTCGAGCTCCTTCTTTAAACATCTTCTTCCTCTTTCTTCTTTTCTAACACTTCATCCCGCTGCTTCTTTAGCTCTTCAATATAGTTCCATGCCTCCTTGGACTTCCTTTCATACTCAGCAATCTCAATAACTTATCTTTCCTTGCTCAAACGTTTTTGCTCTTCCTTTTGCTTATAAGCCTCTTCTTGTTCTTTAAGCTTAGCCTCAATGGCTTCTTTTTCTCTTCTTTGCTGAGCCTTTTCCTCTTCAAGGTTGTGAATTTTCTATTGCATTATCAACCTATCCCTTTATTCTTGAATTTTGAGCTCTTGCTCCTTTGTTTGTTGTTGTTGAGCCAATTCATCAGCTTTCACCTTATCTTCCAACTCTTTCTACTTGACTGCCAATTCAGATTGTGCATTAGCCTCCTCTTGTTCCTTAGTTGATGTCTCAACTTGTGCCTTAGCATCCTCTTCCTATGCTTAGCTGATGCCTCAGCTTGTGCCTTAGCATCAACTTCCCTTTTAGCATCCTCAAAGAGTTTCCATTGATCTTCTTTAGTTAATATGTGCTCAGTCCCTGCATCATCTATCATGTTCAAAGATGTCAAAGCCGGATCTTTATCAAATGCAGTCTTTTCTGAATCAATTTCAATATTGTGTATCTCGATCTGATCCTCCATTTGTTTTAAAACCTATGCTTCATCATGAAGGGATCCCTTTGGGGATTCATGACCTAACTCTTGTGCATCAAAGGGCTGAGTAGGTACCTCTTTTGCAGCAGATGTAGAAACACCCACCTCCGCAGTTGTTTCATCTTCCTGCACCTCTGAAAAGTCTTGAGGAACCACCTCATCTTCTTGCTGCTTAGAAGGAAAAAACTCTAAGGGTTCCTTAGGAGCCACCCTTCTTTTTACCCTTTTGTATCCTTGGGTGGTACCTGCAGCCTTCCTCTTCTTAGATGATGTAGCCTCAGCCTAATTAACCCTTAAACTCACCCATTGGATACTCCTATCAAGCACTGGTCTAGCAATCTACATTATATCAATTGTCTCATCTACACTCCAATCTACCGGATCAAGATCCTTAGTTCCAATATTATCTACATCATATCCAGGATCCAAAACTATCCCATCATCAAATAATGTATCAGGAATGTCTTATTTTATCCCAAACTCAATCATGAGTGGGATATATATCCTTTCATAATTCTTCTTCCTAAGATCATACTCATCTTGCAAGTCCTCCCAAAAATCCTCCAATATATTGAAGTGCTTCTCAAAGACACTGGGGAGAAAATCCCTCATCTTGTGCTTGGGGTCATAGTATTTCCTGGCAGTGTACAAGCCCAACCTTAGATAGATTAATTCATCACAAACAACCTTACCTGCCTGAATGTGTGGACAACAAAAGGCTCCTAGCTTCATTGGAAACTTATGGCACCCAGTCTTATGTTTGTTACTAAACTGGAGGTTTACAGCCAAGGCTTGATAAATAAATTCCATTAAAATGATTCTATCACCACAACATCTAGGTAAAAAATGGGGGTGACCATCAAAGCCTGATCCTGAAGTAAGTGAATGTGGGGTATTGGATAAACCAATGTCCCCACTCACTCACAAAAACCATTGCCTCCCTGCTAAGCCTATACCTAGCATCACCATTAAGCTTGTTAATAATAACATAAAGAAAAGCATCATTAACCCTTCTATAATATTTCTCAAATGCATGCAAGGTGAGCTAGTTATAATGCTCCCACACCTTCTTCTGTCCTTGGGCTTCTCCCAATATACCCACTGTTCGAAGTCCAGGAAAGATCCCCACTCGGGCAGCTGCATAGACTACATACGAAGCCATAAAGAAATGGTTGGTTTCTCTCACCCTTATCATCTGATTGTGAATGCTATCAGACACTATCATTGACCAATCAAATTGTTTCCTCCCATCCAAAATAGCTTGGATAAAAGGAAACATCCATTCCTTAAACAGTGAAGCATCCCTCTTCCCAAACACCCTAGAAAGGAACATGATTATATCACCAATTTCTTTACTAAAGTTTGCCCTCTTAGGCTGATCTGGGAGCTTGATCAGACACTTCTTCTCCACTCTCATCCAAGTCTTATTCATGTGGAGTCTATTCCTCTCCTTATTATCACTATAAAGCTTCAGAGCCTTTGCCTCATTTAGTTGTCTAGGATTCTTGGGATCAGGCATATGAAACAAGAATTTGATCATTGGGGTTGTGAAGTCAATAATGACATTGCCCTTCACATCCACACACTGCCCAGTAGCAAGGTTATATGCTCCAACTGCTGCAAGAATGCAACATGTGCCAATCCCAATTGAACAATCCTTTCTATCCTTGGTGTGACCTGCTCCTCAGTGAAAGTCTCCTCATGCAATTCTTCATAGTTGAAAGGACCCAAATTGGTGTCAGTGATGTCATGCCAATCAGAGTCAATTTTTCTATCTGTGAGGACAACTTCTCTATGCTTACACCTCAAGGTATACGAGAGTTGCTCCACTTCGATCTTCTTTGGCCTAACTCTTTGCCATCAAGTTTCACCTGGTTGGCTCCTTTGAGAGGCCTCATCTGATGCTCCTGACATCCCTTAATACCTACAACAATATCCTGTATTAAATGAACACATTATCTAAGTTAGTCAATCATATAATCACTGCTCCATCCTCCTAAGATAATATTTACTTGGTCAAACTATTCTTTTATCGGAGGCGGAACCATAGAAGCATCAGGCATGGACAATGTTTCATATCATGTGGTGGGGCCGGGATCGGGACTGAATACGGAACAAAAAGTGTATCAGGCGGGACCAGAACAGGAACCGAACTAGAACATAGTCGAGGGCGGGACCAGAACGGGAACATGACTAGAAACAAAAGTTAACTTCCAAGTTCAACTTCCTCCCCGGATCTGGTTCTGACAAAGAGTAAAGTCAGTGACGTCATAATAAGGAATGGGAGCGGATCAGAGACAAAGTCAGAGGCGGGATGAGAACAGGAATCAGACCAGAAACAAAAGTTAGCTTCCAAGTTCAACTTCCTCCCCAGATCCGCTTCCAGCCAGAGTAAAGATAGTCATCATAATAAAGACTGGGAGTGGAATAAATTCAGCTAAAGAAGAGTCTTCAAAACAAGATGGTCACATGGGCCCCCAAACCCTAGGTCATATGGGCCCAACAAAAACTTGAAATAGCATAACTTAAACCCTGAACAACTCATCCGTACAGAATTCAAAAAACATGAACATGTTATATTGCAAAAACCCTAATTCACTCGATACCCTATTTGCAAAAAATAGGGCACAATGAGAAACCAACACGAACAACCTGAAACTAACGTGATAAAACCAGAACAAGGTTTCAAAACGAAATTCATTACCCAAGCAAGGAAAACCCTTCAAAATCGCAACCCTAGTCATTTAGGAAACTAAATTATAGGTTGTTGAAATGGTAGAGATGTCTTGTAGATTTTGCAATGGTAGTTATTGTATCAGTATTGAGGCTTTGGGAAATGTTGGAGGTTTAGCCTACTTATGGGATCCTCAAAATATTACCCTTGTTTGGAGTTTGGGAAGCAAGAACTCAATATCGTTGATCGCTTCTTACTTCAACACTGGAGAAACTATTTTAATTAAAAATGTGTATGCTCCCTCAGATCTCTCAAGTAAATCTTTACTTTGGACCCATATAATATTTTTGAGGACTTTAGCTCCTTCTCTTCCTTGGATAGCAACAAGGGATTTTAATTCAATAGTTAGTCTGGAGAAGAAAAAAGGTGGCATGGATTGTTTATGCCCATCTTCTCACTTATTAAGGGAAAACTTTTTTATCCTAGATCTTGTGGATGTGTTACCATGAAATGGAAATTTTACTTGGTTCAATAGAAGAATTGAAGATAATTCAATTTCTGAAAGGCTTGATAGATTTTTTGTTTGTAATCATTGGGTTGGTGATGGATGGGCCTATTTTTTAGAGATTCTAGGTCAAAAGGGCTCAAATCACTAGCCCATCAAATTATCTTCCTAAACATCCTCCCTTCAAGTTTCAACTTATGTGGCATCATGATTCGGGTTTGTTCAAGCTCATGGAGACCTAGTGGTTGGAAGGTAAGCCTTATTTTCGGACTTCTATGTATTCCTTTTTCAAGAGGCTCCAATTCATTAAATACAAGCTCAAGAAGTGGAACAAATCTTCCTTTGGAAATGTTTTTCATGCTAAATATTATTTCCAAAGGCAAGTAGAGGATATTAAACTTCTCAGATTACAGAGGAAGTTTTGATGGAGGATCTTTTACAACAGGAATCTGTCTACTCCAACCATCTTGTTGAATGGGAGATCCATGAGGAAGTGTTTTGGAAATAAAAGTCTAGGATTGAGTGGCTTTAGGAGGGAGACAAAAATACCTCTTTCTTTCATAATTATGTAAAATAAAGAAGGAACAATTTTCTTTCCTCTCTTACTTTAGAAAATGGGGATCAATTATCTGCATTCCATGATATTTCTAAGGAAGTTGTTAGACACTTTTCTTCTTTATTTGAAAGGAAAAATTCTTAAGATAATGAAGTTGAGCAACTAGTGCTTAATAGCATCCCCTCATTGGTAATAGAAAACATGAACTATGCTCTTATGATTCCTATCTCTATGGATGAGTTGGAAGAAGTTATCTTCCATATGAAGAAAGCTAAGGATCTTGGACCTGATGAGTTCCCTATAGAGTTCTTTCAAGTTTTTTTGGAAATTTTGAAGAATGACCTATTCGAGGTGGTTATAGAATCTCAAGAAAACAAAAAAATGCTATAATCCATTAACACTACTTTTATTTCTCTTATCCCTAATAAGGAAGGAGCTTCTTCTTTGGATTTTTTTCATCCTATCTCTCTTTGTAATGTTACATACAAGATAATCACCAAAATAATTACAAAAAGGCTTAAGAAGTGTCTTATGGACCTCATCTCACCTGAGCAAGGGAGATTTATAAAAGGTCACTAGATTATGGATGAGATTGTTGTGGATGTTGAAGTTGTTCACTCTATTTCATGCTTTAAAGAGAAGGCTAAGTTTATAAAGCTTGATATGTCTAAGGCTTATGATAGGGTCAGTTGGTCATTCTTGCAAAAGATCCTATCTTCTTTTGGTTTTTTCTCTAATTGGATCGATTGGGTTATGAGTTGTGTTTCTTCAATGTCCTCTATTCTCATAAATGGTATTCCTTCCTATTTTTTCCCTGCCTCCAGAGGATTGCAGTAGGGGGATCCTTTATCCCCTCACTTATTTATCTTAATGGTTGAGGGTTTAGGTAGGTTGTTGAGACTTATAACAGAGGCAGGCTTATCCAAGGCTGGTATTGGTCTCATCATCTTGATTCACACACCCATCTACAATTTTTGGATGATACAACCTTATTGGGGAAGGCTAAAATCATGGAAGTTATTAATTTTTGGAGATCCCTTGACATTTACTTATCTGCTTTAGGCTATGAAATTAATGAAGGGAAGTCTAGTATTTTATTTCTCAATACTCCTGAGTTTATCTAGTGCAGAATTGCTAATATTCTCCACTTTAGGATTGGTAGCTTGTCTATTGAGTATTTGGGGATTCCTCTTTTAACTAGTAACCTTGGTAGGGAGAATTGGAAGAAGATTATCAATAAATTCCACATGAAGGCTAGTCATTGTACTTTTAGATGGCTATCCTTTGCAAGCAAAGTGACCCTCCTAAAAGTTGTCATTTAGGCTTTACCCATCTATAGATTCATTTTTAGCTGCTCCTAAAAATTTTCTCAAGTACTTTGATGCATTATTTAGGAGAATTTTGTGGGTAGGTAATTTTAATTCTCATAAATGGTGTCTTGTGAGCTAGAGCTAGATCTGCTAACCTAAGAGAGATGGAGGCCTTGGTCTCCACAAATTTGAACTCAATTGTCAAGCCTTGGATACCAATTTTTTTTTGAGGTGGTGCGAACACACTTATATCCCTTGGGCTTAGATCGTGAACTTCAAGTACTTGGGAGGGGTAATGGAGCTCAAGGGTAAAGTCTATGATTTGGGACACTATGAAAAAGGGATATTTGTTAATCAAGCAAGGTTTATTCTAGATCATTAATAAGGGTAATAATGCTTTATTTTGGGATAACACATGGGACAATAACCCACCAATATCCTCCTTATTCCTCCTCCTTCTTCGTCTTTGGAGTATTTTATTGACGTAGGTTGGTACAAAGTGGTTGAATTTATGATTCATCCTCGGTTGTGAAGGTCCTTATTTCACATTTGGAAGGACCCAAGAAACTAGCTTGAAGGAGGCTCTTTAGAGGATAGGGACTTATTGGCTTCTATTATTTCTAATATATTTTGTATCTCTTTGGAGGATTCTAATGATCTTGCATGGGGGGACAACCCCAAAGGAGAGTACACTGTGGCTCTTTGGTATCATGTTATGGATGTGTATAAGAATGGTTATATGGAGTGGCCTGGGTGGAAAATAATTTGGAATAAATTTGGATGGCCCAAATGTGATTGTTTTATGTGGATTTTAAATCATAAGAGGTGTTTGACTTGAGATAATATTCACAAACATGGATTTTAGGGGCCCTCCTTATGCTTCTTATGTAGTTCAGGTGAAGAAACTTCAAATCAGTTGTTCTTTCAATTTCCCTTCTCACAAGAATTATGGAGGCTCTGGTGGCATCTTTGGAATATGATTTTTGTTATGTTTTTCTCTTTGAATGTTTTTTTGAATAATCTTAGTCAAGCTCCTACTTTAGTCTTTTTTTGTTGACTATTTGGGACATTGGTCTATCTTTTGTTATCTAGAAGATCTAGTTAGAAAGAAACCATTGTATCTTTCAAGACACGAGGCTTTTAATTTTTCAAGTTTGGATCAAAATTAAACGTATGATTAAGGAGACCATAAATGCCAAGTTTTTGGATGAATGGCCTCTCACTTCCTTAGATCAACGCATTGTCAATTTGTTGGAGATTTCCCTCCACTTTCATCTTAAATCTAGAATTGGCTCTTGTAGTCAACGATCTAGGAAGGTGAACCGAATGGGTAAGTGATCTTCGCCTCCAACAATTTTTCTTAAATTTAACACAAATGGGTCTTCTAGAGTCAATCCAAGCATGGCGAGAATTGGTGGAATCGGTCGTAACAATGCAGGTTATGTTCAATTCTTCTTCTACAAGTTTATGGCATTCTATTCTAATAATTAGATGGAATTTGGTACTATTCTTTCAGCCCTCGAAATGGCTCATGGAAAGGATGGGGCTAAGTGTTTTGTGAGACTAATTCTATGGTTTTGGTTTCCCTTCTAAATAGCAAGAATTTTCAAAATTCCTCCTGGAAGTTAGCTAGGTGGCCAAGTAAATTCTATACATGGTCAAGAAGTTTGAATTGGTTTCCTTTGTTCACGTCCCAAGGGAATGGAATAAGGCTACTAACTGCTTAGCCAAGTGGGCCTCTAAGGGAGGTTTTGGTTGGTAGATTGAGGACTGGGATGATTTGGATCATGATAAGTCTTAGGTGCTTCTATAGATTATTCATGAGGATCAATGGAATTAGTTCTAGCTTGATGGGTAGAAGGATTACCAGTTGTGTTTATTCTTGGAAGGATTCCTTATCCTGTGTTAGTTGGTTCTATAGGAGGCCTTGGTGGGTCTCATGCTGATGTATATTATCGTGGCTATGATCATTTGGAAATCTTGTTGGTGTTCTAGTATGTATATGTGCTTTTAATTTAATATAATTACTTTTTTCCTCCCCCCAAAAAAGAGAGGATAATAAGGCATGACCATGGTAGGAGGTGTGGGATGTGGTTTAGAATAAGGTATGACATAAGGTACAAAATGAATTATGGAAGAAGGTATAAAATGAGTTAATGAATTAGGGTTGGAGTAAGGAATAATGTAAGGGATGGTAATAATGGAGGTAGGAATAACACTAAAAGGTTGGGATAGTAGAGGAGACACTAGGAACATGGAGTAGTCATGGCACTAGTAGGGATGGTATGGAAGGTAGGTGAAATGTTAGTGAGATGGGAGGGATGAATAGATTCATAAACTGGAAAGGTATTTACATAATGTTATTCCAATTCATACATGAAATCTCACTAAATGATAAATGCACGCGGGTTCTTGATGATAAAGAGTGGCATGAGGTCATGTGTGATGGAAGATGATTACACAATGTGTGAAGTCATGATAAGTTAAAAATAGTAGGTCCTTGTGTAATAATATAAAGGTATATAACATTAAAGGTAACTAGAGTGGAAATGTATATCACTATGAGTTTCCCACTAATAGTATTGAATATCTAAGTGCACTCATGCAACAAAAAGCCCATAAGTCCAAGCCACCATATGAAAAAGGTATCCCATGTAAATGTAGTAGTGGTGGAAGTATAAAAATCATCCAATGATAAAACAAGTGTTTGTATGATGTAATGGTACTACTACTAGATCAAAGAAAATTTCCTTGTATAACATTAAGAATAAATAAAGGGAAAGGAATAAGACGAGAAAAATAAATGCTACAAAAGTGACATAAAGAAACAATAAAGAAACAATAAAGAAATTAGGATGAAGAGGAGACCATTATTGATTTACTCCTTTTACTTGATCTCCAAGATGATGTGAATGAATAATTAGTCACTTGGAGCAAGAAATCAACTAATGCACATATGCAAATTAAGGAATCTCTTCAAGGTGCATCAACATTGGTAAGTTTACATTATTATGAACCTTTTTATATTTTACCCTCTACCACATCCTATAGTACTACTATTGTTGTACTTCAAAATAATGAGATGAGTAGGAATCACTAGTTGTAATTATTATTAGGTCTTCACATGATGATAAATGCTGGTATGAACCATGAAATGACAAGATGGTATCAATAAAATATATTGATGTAATTATATATGCAACAAAAGTTAATAAGCTTCTAGGAACAAACACGGACATAAAAAATATTTTGCATGTGTTCCATATTTCTATGAAGAACAATCCAGACTCCTTGGAAGTCCTTTTCAGAAAGATAAGTGAGCTTAGGGAGGATCAAGTTTATTTTTCCAAGTTGATGGAGAAAGAGCACTTGGTTAAAGGTAAAGGCAAAAAAGGTGCTAAAGATGATAAAGGACCTACTATCAGAGGGTGGGTTGATTGGAAAAAATCCTTTGATGCTGAGAAGGAGCTGCTGGAAATGATCAAAAAATGTAGAAGTTAAGAGCTTGAGGTGGCCAACACCTTGAGCAGTTTGAATTAGTGTTGTTGTTCTTTGTTTTTTGCTGGGTGTTGGTTTTTTTCCTGTTGTTTTGTTGTTTTCATGTTGTTGGGTGAAACTATTAGCTTATTGTCTTATCTCTCATCATGCACCCTTTTTTGTAGTGTTTTTTGGCTTTTGGGATGTTGTTGGTGTCATACTGATGTATTTTTAGCAGCTCTTTATATCTTTTGTTGTGAAGGGTTTTAGGTCCCTTCAAAACCTGTTTTTCCCATATAATCAAATCAAAATTTAATAAGCTAGGTTTCAGTTATGCATCCATATTTTTTCAGATCTAGAATATTTAAAGGTGTGAGGATGACATATTTTATCAATGAAATATGAAATCCATCCCTAAAGTAAATAATTTTACCAAAGAATATTTGAGTTGTGGATCTAAATATATGCTCTAGTTTTGTGGAGAGATCAACATGGGTTCTTACACAATTGTTTTAGATGTAGAATAATATGGATTGTGGCGAGGGTATATTAAATTATTTATGGTTATGTTGATGATGCATACTACCTCAAAAATTAATCCAAAAGTCTATATAAAGGTTTACATGATAGAAGGATAGTAAAGAGTTATTGAAGTTTTCACAAATTTGATACAATTATGTGAATGCTAAGGTAGAAAGACAATTTTGTTTTTTTCCAACTATATCTGTTAATATACAAAAAATATTATTTCAAAAAATGTGTAATCCTTTGCATATAATTTTTTGACAACTAGGAAGTGGACAAGGTGGCATGCACAAATAGAATATACCTTAAAATTCAAGATTCAATTTGAAAAACCGCATAATTATGTCTAGTTCATTTTTTTCATGCTTCAAACTCCTCAAAAATTAGAGCTTTTCGCCAAGTTCCTTCGGTTTCAATGTTCAATTCTATACAAATCTAATAGAATTAGTAAAAAATATGAAAAGAACCAATCTATAATATAAAACTAAAATAAAAAAATGTAATTAGTATTCCAACACTACAAACATGAAAATATTAGCTCATATAATCAAAATAGATCTAAAAACTTGGGTATTTCCTCATTTTACATTGACAAACAAAAAAAGGTGGTGGAAAAGTGGTGGAACATGTAAAATATTCTTGTGTTTTTTTCAACACTATGAAAAAGTGTTTCTTTGTCAGATAATGTGTAGAAATTGGAGAATAACAAAGCATGTGGGCGTGAATCATGGGTCACATGCATTTTTACTATTTTTTTGTACTTCTCAAAATGTGCTCATGTTAAAGCATGAGTGCACTTTATCTTACACAAAGCATGAGTGTGTTTCAACTTCTCCAAAGCGCGAGTGTATTTCAACTTCTCCAAATCCTAAGCTCATTATGTCTTTCATGGACTATTATTTCTATAAACCTACCATCCTCAATCCTAAATGCTATGCCCTCAACCCTCAACCCTAGATACCCTTGACCCTATACCTTATGCCCTCAAGTGTAAACCCTATAGCCTCAACCCATTACCCAATATCATCAATGCTAAATCATATACCCTATACCCAATATCCTCAATGCTAAACTTTATACCCTATACATTGAACCTTATACCCTCAACACTATCCCTCAACATTAAACTCCATACCCTCAACCCTAAAACCTATATCCTCGACCCTATACCTTATACCCTATACCCAATATCCTTAACCTTGAACCCTATACCCTAAACCTATACCTTATAACCTAAGCCCTACACCCTCAACCTTATACCCTCCACCATAAACCCTAAATCCTAAACCGTATAACCTCAACCCTAAACCCTATACCTTATACCTACAATCGTAAACCCTAAACCATATACCTTATACCTACTACCCTCAACTCTAAATCCTAAACCCCATACCCTCAACCCTACATCCTATACCCTCTACCTTATACCCTCAACCCTCAACCCTTAAGCCTATATCTTATACCCTCAACTATAAACCCTATACCCTATACCTTATACCCAATATCATCAATCCTAAATCCTAAATCCTATACCCTCAACTCTAAATCTTAAACTCTATACCCTCAACCCTATACCCTATACCTTATACCCAATATCATCAATCCTAAATCCTAAATCCTATACCCTCAACTCTAAATCTTCTCTATACCCTCAACCCTATACCCTATACCCTCAACCCTAAATCCTAAACCTTTGACCCTATACCTTATACCTTATACCTCAGACCCTATACCTAATACCCTTAACTCGTAAACCCTATACCCTCAATGTATACCCTAAACCCTATACCATATACTTATACCTAATATTGTCAACCTTGAAGCCTAAACCCTATACCCTCAACCCTAAAGCCTAAACCTTATACCCTCAACCCTATACCCTATACCCTCAACCCTAAACCCTATACCTTATACCTTCAACTGTAAACCCAATACCCTCGAATCTATACCCAATATCCTCAACTCTAAACCATATACCCTATACACTTAACCCTATTTCCTCAACCCTAAACCCTATACCCTAAACCCTACACCCTAAACCATATACCTTATACCTATTGTCACGAAGGATTGTGCCCTGAATACTAAGCTTTAAAGCTCGACAATCCTATGCAACATGGGGACATCCTCAGGCTTGTGGGTTGCCTAAAATGAGGATGAACCTATAGATTATGGGTTGGTTCCCCTTGAAAACATCCTACTTACTTGCTAGCTTGATTGGAAAACAGATAGAAAACTGAAAATTAATGTTTAAACTTAAACTAGGAGGTGATACACCAATGATAAAGGACTTTGTACCTACTATTTTTACTCACAATTTTCTCAAAACAACTCTATTTTATGCACAACTCAAGCTTTTGACCAACTTATACAAAATAATTTAAATGGGAGGTTTTGTTTTAGGTTTTATTTGGAGGAAAACATGTGTTTTCACAAATTTAAGCACTGAAAACAACTAATATAGCCTATGACTTGCATAAATTGTTCATATCCTTGCATAAAATTTGTTGCAAATGAGACCTAACTCAAGGATTTAATGTTCAAATCACAAAAGTCACCTCAGATCATTCACAATATCATTCATACACAAAAAATTGAGAAGGAAAACTTGCTTATTTTATTGATAAAAGGAGCTTGCTTGTATAATCTTTGAAGAATACATAAAAACACTAAGTTGTTGTTGCTCTACTAATCTCAAAATATTTGCAATCTTTTCTTTTTTCCTAAGGCAAAAGAAAGCTAAGAAAGAACTAGCTTCAGGAAGGAAGAATAGAAGAAGATATAGAAAACAAGTTTTCTATCTGACTCAAAGAAGGGTTAATGATGAATTAATTGTCCTCTTTTCTTGAAATGTCCTCCAACTTGCATGATGAATCTCCTTTGGGTCGTGCACAAGAGAAAACCCTATAAAAAAAGGCCTTAGAATTGCTCCTAACTGATTATGAGTAGGCTGAAAAATTGTCTCAACTAATTCTACACCATGTGGGGTCTTGAACTCAACTAGAATTGTTGTATCTACCGCAAATTTCCTTCTTTTTAGGTCTCTAACTATTCTTAACCCCAACTGCACCCATGTAGGCTTCTAAATCAATCCAAGACTACTTGTAAGTGCATGATGACTGAACACGAACATGCGACTCAACTTGTGAGAACTCATTACACGCATTGCATGATAATAAACATATAGGTTTGACTGAAAGATGACTAGGTATTCACCATTACAAAACTTTTGCCATATCCATTCTGGGTACATTAAGGTTTCTCATGATTATAACTCTTTGCTTAGTAATTGACTATGATAACATTCTTCCTTTGTTGCCTCATAAAGGACTGTCTTCCAACATTATTAACTCATGAATGATTTTTCTTATGGACACTCACTCGTTAATGCATATGATTGTCCTATTGTCCTCTACATCTTTAATACCTTGATTGTCCTCTTATATTTGAACAAGGACTATCATAATATCATCTCAAACCTGCCCATTGTCTTAATACTTCATAGGGTTGTTCATCTTCATGAATTTTCATGCATTGTACTAGGACTGTTGCCCTTTGCTCATTGAATCACTATCTTAACCAATTGTTACAATATGATTTTTCCTTGCTTTATGGAAAGCTATTTACCAACTTATAAGTGGCTCAAGTCCTACTTGGGCAGTGTTTTATGTAGTTTGTATAACTCCCCGCTTTTCCGCTTGAGCTTGTTTTCTATTAAGTTTCTATGTTCTCTCATTCGAGCGGTTCATTGTATTGTGTGTCAAACTTTCCCTTTCTCACTTGTGTGATAATTGTTATTTAAGTGACATCTTAACATGTTATTCGAACTCAAGCGTACTTTTATATAGTTCGTTGAATTCTCCACTTTACTGCTTATAGACGTTTACTTTCAAATTTTGAAAGACATTTATGATGAAAACAGTGAAGTGATAGCTACAACATGTCATGGAGCAATTAAAGATATTAAATGCTCATCTACCCCCATTTTTTCTATGAAGTTTTAAGAAAGTTTCAATTGCTAGACAAACATTCTCATTGTAACAAGGTTCTTTGAGGACGAGTCAGACGAGACTTGGAATTCCAGCTGTAGAATTCACCATTGAAGGTATTTATAGTATCCACTTGTTTCAGCTTGCTTTCCTAGAATATTTCTATCTACATTTCAGAAGGTTGTCAATTGCTTGAGCTATAAACTCTCATTCATGGAAAGCGTTAAGTATATGGGTTATGATTTTGTGTTCGGGCTAACTTATGAGGGACCAAAAATTGGAGATACCAGTCTAGAGCCTGTGAGTTTGGATGAAATAAGAAGTAAATTCAATAAACCAAATCCATCACCCATCACTGAGTGAGTAATTGATAGCGGGTTAGTCGAAGCTGTTGCATTTCCTTTAGTAGTGCAATTCCCTAAACTCATCTTAGAATGCATTAGGCACTATAATTCACAAACACGAGAGGTTAGGACATAAGAGAATTGACTAGTTCTGAAAGTCCAGAGGTCCACCTTCGTGTCTTGCCTAAGAATCCTAGAAAAATATGAGTATTCACCTATGACTATGAAAAACTATCAAATTGAATTTTCTACAAAGAAAGGGGTCTACAGGAATGAATTATCGAAAAATTGGTTGGCCAAGCCTAAATGGGGTAAGTCTCAATTGCCTCGAAAGTTGCACATAACTCATTTTGTGGAAGAAATGGTCGACATTGTAGTGTTGTTACATAGATTAAGGGGAAATGAAGACATTAATGAGTTTGAGGAATGGATGTATTTCTTCATCCAAACTATGTTATGTGGAGAGCAATTCTTGGATTGGGAAAAAATTATCAGTGATCCCCTACATGAGTTGATGACTTTCTTTACCCTCCATAAGTTCTTCTACATGTCTTCATACTTGATATACATCATCTCCAGCACAAGACCTTGGCCTAGATTAAGACCAAGTGACTTACCTCTAGATAAAGTACCCTTGTATGATTATTTTGATAAGATACAACTTCATAAGAGATTTCAACATTTTAGGATAATAACTGATACTTTCACTACGAGGATGGTTAGGGAGTTACAGGGATGTCCTGCAATGCAATTTTTAGATTTCTATGGCATTCATTTCATTTAGTTTCAAAGATTCTCTTAAATAAGGGTTGGTGGTTATGTTGGATTTTCGATCAAATTTCCTAAATACACTGAGGATAAGTGGGTGATCATTGAAGTAAGTAGGCAGTTGGCCAATGTAAACAAGTTGTGCCAAGGTAGGAAAAGATTGACAGTTTGCTTTCCCTTTGGTTTTGGTCCTTATAGTTCTCAATCTATGTCTAATGCCCTAAAGGATTATAATATGTTTTCATATGAGGAACGAATTCCTTTTGATTCAAAGGATTATATTAAGAATAATTTGAAACTAAGCCCTAATTTCTTTCATTAGCCTAGCCTCAAAGATTTTTGGGCTGACTGTTTTGATGAGTATGAAGTCAGGAAAAGGATTTGGATGAGGTTGTTGGCGGAATAGATTATCATGTATGACTTAAAATGGGACCTACAGGGCATTTTGGAGGATGGTTCTGACATGGTAGACCTAGTACATATCGAGTTAATAGAAAACTAGCATATCCCTACCATGGACTAGAGCGGTAGGGAGAAAGAGACTATTGAGGAAAGGACTATTGATGTCTTGACTAGAAAACGAAAGTGGATGACTAAGAAAAGAACAAAATAGTCTCGTCCTCACACCAGATCTAAAGAGTCACGACCTACCGAGGGCACTTCCCAAGCTTCTGCAAGCGGGCATTCAACTGGTGATACCTCCTAGTCATTACCACCAAGGGCTCAAGGAGATGGTGGCGAGGACCCATCAGACAACAATATGTTTTCACAAACTTGTGGGGAGGATATCCTTAACTTGCCTATTTTGGAAAAAGAGAATGAAGGAGAAGAGGAAGAAGATGGTTTGGAAACTTTAAATATCAACTCCTCCCTCTCAGGATGAATCACCTATCAAGGAAGTGAGTGTACCACAAAAGTCGCAAACTGTTTCATCTACATTGGACACCCCTCCTGTTGCTAGAACTTTGTTTGGGTCTTCAACTTTAAAAGGAGTTAATGTCCCAGTTACTCTAGCTTAGTTGGAGAATACTTTGTCTAGGAAAAGGAAGGTTGTACAACTTAGTGTGCCCAAACAAGATATGGTAGGTCAAATACTATAGAGAACCCCAATGCCAAAGACAAAGAAATTTAAAACTACTACAAGATTGGTGGATAACACAGAAACAGGGAGCCTCCAAGTTGAGATTGCACATCCTTTGGCACAAAAGTATGTTACTTAAGTAACAGTAGGTGACTTTGAGGTTAATAGAATAGATCTTGGCCCCCCTACCAGAGAAGGAGATGTTCAAATCTTTCAGGTGTCTACAACTAGAATGGTTGAAAGATTGAAAAAGGATAAGGAAAGTAAGGATGAACTAAAAGCTCAAGTTCGAGATTTAATTGAATGTCTAAGGTATATTTTTGAGCTCGTCCCTCAACCTCTCTCTCAAGCGAGTTCCTTTGTTGAATTCTTAACCATGATTGGAAAAGAAGTTGTGACCAAAATAAAAAGTGATCAAACTCTAAGCAAAGTTGTGAAGGAATGGAGTGAGTGTTTGTATAAGAAGGGGAGTCTTGCTATTTTTGAGTCCATGAAATGTTTCCAAAAAGTAAATTCTTGGAAAAATACTTTGGTGGCGAAGATTTCCACAATTCGAAAAGAAGAAAAGTTGTGGAACAATTATCAAAATGAACTGAAATTAATGTTAAACTGGGATATGGAGAAGTTGGTCATAGAGTAGAGTATACCTAATGCTTCAGAAAATCATTGAGCAGTATGGAGCAAGGGCATAGAATGGAATTGCAAGTTGCTAGACAAAGCTTACAAAAGCTAAGGGAAATTGTAGATGAATGCATTGCCATTTCAAAAGAAGCACTGGGTACTTTGGTTGCTCTCAGGTTACAATGGGACAAAGGTGAGAGTAAGGATGATGCGGATATAAAAGGTTTGATAGATGGTTTCCAGAAAATAGTCAAGGGTACACTTGATTCACCTTCATTTGATGTCAAAAATTTGAAGAAGCTTAGCGATCAACACTTGGTCACATCTCAAGCGATCGATCTTATTAAAGCCTATGAACAACGCATTGAGACAGTTGAAGATAATCAATTGTCATGGAGGGTGTGAATGAAAAATGTGACCATTTCATAGCATAAAGAACTACTACATATCCTCAAGGATTTTCAAGCCTTGCGAAAAAGACTCGTGGTGACTCCGAAAGCTGGAAACGAAGTGACACCATTGTGATGGCTCAGCTGCTTTTATTTTATTTGTTTCCTTTTTTAATTTTAGTTGGTCATGGACAAAAAAGAGGCAGTTACTCATCTACCTATTTAATTGTATCTATCCTCATATGTGATCTCTCTAGACACTTTGAACTACTCAATACGATATTTTTGTTGTGAATGAAATTACTGTTTGTCTTTGTGCATTCAGTTTGTGAAGTTGATCTGGGTTCTTGAATCTTTTTGTTTGAGAATGTCTTAATGCAATATCTTATCTTTGTGTAAGTGATGAAATTTTCTTCATAATAAATTTCATTTCTTAGATGGTATTGGGTGTATATTTAATTCTTGAATAGTTTAGCTAAAATTGGTCTTTGTGCCAATTCTTCTTACTTGTCAGATCTTGCATCTGATATTTAGGAATTTTCCTGATATTAGGTTTTCCTTTACTAATTTTTGGTTAAAAGGATACATGATATTTTATTTTAGCATTTAAATTCATTGAAAATCTTGTGAGGGAGTTGTACCTCAACAAAATTTAGAGGATATTTGTCTTTGTTTAAAGGTTAATATTCAGAGTTGTTTGGTTTATTTTGGCACCTTTCAGACATGGAATTGTGATATCTCAAGGTGTCCAATATGTTAGCCAACACTAATAATATTTTTCATCATCACTTATTTGTTCATCAATTATGACCGTTTCTCCTTTATTACTGTCACAACAATCAAAGTCTCATAGCCACTTGAAGGTATCAGGGTTGGTGAAATTTGTTTTATATGCATCTTTACCACATAGTCATTATTCACCACCCCTTAGTCAAGGTTGATAGAACCCCTCATGAATGAGTACTATCACCATTAAATGGTTGCAACTACTATCCTCTGATGCTCCTTTTTATTTTCATCCTAACTCTTGCACTCTCATTCACTTTTCCTTTTCATGGTATGATTGTCCCTTTCATCAATGACCATTGGCTTCACTTGTTTCATCTCATAGTGCTACCTCATGCAAACTAAAACTTTATACTTGCTTCTATTTCCTTGAAAATGTCTTTGTGGTATGGAATATCCTTTCAAATCTGTCACTGATATGCCTTGTTGCACACTGTCGTGCTTGTCTTTGAAACATGTTCATTAATTATGATTGTTGTTCTATTTATCACTTATCTATTCACTATCCTCTATATGACTATCATGATGTTTAAAATTGTATAAAGGATTGTCAAGGACTGAAAAAAAATATATAAATGAGCAGTTTCTTCGATAACAAGGGATACTTATCAGGACTGAAAGATCTTTAGTAGCTGAGAGTGCTTGGAAATCTAACAATTTGGTAATGCTCATAATATCAATATCAAAATAGCTGACCTAATTTTATCGTCTATACCTCTTATTTTTTATATGCAAAGAAATTTGTCTATCTTTCTCATGATTTTAATGCTTGAGACTGACTTTAGTGAAGACTGAACACCTCTTATTGCATAAAAATTGTCCATGAACACCTATTTAAATACTGACCTTTGGAATGACCCTTTTGATCATTATTTAGGATTGTTCTCTCTTTACATCTTTTGAGAGCTTTGTGATTTCTCTTCTCTACTTTGACCATGCTTTTCATAGTCATGAGTCACATAGACCAGGCTGGCACAAGAAAGTAGTCCCACTATTAGGTTTTCATAGTGTGTTACCCCATTGCAAGGGTTTGATACAGTCATGGATGACTGTCAACAAGGTTTTACATTGAATCTACTATGAATTTCATAAGATCCTTGTCCCTAAATTGGTAACTCCTCAAATAGTG
Source organism: Sequoia sempervirens (assembly GCA_007258455.2). Taxonomy (NCBI): domain Eukaryota; kingdom Viridiplantae; phylum Streptophyta; class Pinopsida; order Cupressales; family Cupressaceae; genus Sequoia; species Sequoia sempervirens. The sequence goes on along the minus strand of VDFB02099188.1, from coordinate 35,483 downwards.
CTCCACATTCATCACTTTGATTGTCATGATCTACCTATAAACTAGCATGGAAATCTTAGACCATTGTAGAGACATCACTATCTTTTAATTTATAACTGACATCCTCATTATGCCATTTCCATATTTATTTTCTTGCATCTAATACTAAATGAATGTTATGTTCATCCTTTGTTCCCCTCATATGCCAAAACCAAAAATCATTGTCATCTTTAGTAATGGTTTTGAATGTCCTATTTACAAGGTAACTGTACTTTTCATATTCCATTTATAAGACTGTTTATGTAACTCATAGATGACCATCTTCAACTTGCTCCTACCACCAAGCAAAGGATGTGCTCTTCCTTTATGTCTTTACAAGATCTTACAACTCTACCTTTATCTTTAGCTTTTAAGACAACCCTTGTATAAGATTTTTGATTGTCTCCCTTGGTAGCTACTTTTTGAAGAGAACACTATCATTCAATATTTAGTTGATTGTCCCTTTAAAAACGTTTCCCTTTGTTTGTTTGTTTTTGAGTGATTGTCCTTTCTTCATTGTTGCTTGATCCATTGCTTTGGCACTGTCCTTATCCCACGATCCTGATCACTTACTCCTAACCATTAACATATCATGCATTTGTGTCATAGATTTTCTTTGAAGGACTTCAAGGGTGCCAAAATGCATTCATATGATAGTAGTACAATGTTTAAAGGGTCACAGTCACAGTGTTTTTGGACTAAAGGTTGATATCCGCTTTTGCTACTATCTTAATACAATTGATCATATTAGCACTTTTCCATTTGTACCATAAAGATCTCAATGTATAGTATTTATGTTCTCATAGCTTTCTATAACACTAATACTCTTCTCTATTTTTTGTCTTTATTACAATATAAATCATTAATGATTTCAACAAAAAGATGCACGAGAGAGAGAAGATGAACAACATGACTTTCATAGTAGATGTGGTGCATGTATATAGGAAAAGAGATTACATAGGGTATAAGCTAATGACTTGCTTTGCATGAGTTGTATGAACTATAACTAGTAGATCAAGACCTTGCAACTCTTTGTCCTCATGAGAGATCTAATTCCCAACCTCGCCCTTGATAAACTCCATGAACTGGAAGCATTGACGGTTACTCAACTTGTAGAGAAGCAGTGCCATCATTATGAAACCCTAGAAGATTGAGAGAGGAGCTTGAGATTAGAAAAATTTAAACCTCTTTTGACATATTTTCCCTCCTTTCCTTTCGCAATGTAGAGTTTCTCTTTTCTTGACCTTTCCTCATAACTTGGTGTTTACCTTTGAGTTTACTTTTTTCCCTTGCATGTGAAAGCATTTTTTTCTACACCTTGACATAGACATAATCTTCACTCTTTTCTATAAAAATGTTTTTAACAAGCTCTCTTAAATTAAAGATTAACTCTCTCCCCTTTTGAAATGAAAGACCTTAAGACAAAATAAATATTCAAATCAAATATTTAAATTTGACTTTAAACAATTGCCTAAGACTTATGAAAATATGGACTACATTTTTAACGACTTCTATGGGTATTTTCTTGCTAAACATAAAGAACCAGTAGCCTTAGCATCCATTGGGCATAGGAGTCATTGAAAAGACTCATATTAGACCTTGACACAACTATTAGAAACATTGAACAATAGCAAGCACCTACCAATTAAACTAAAACATGTGCACCAACACTTAGGGAAAGGGGGAAAACTAAATTGAAACATGTGCATCAACACTTATTTGAAAGGGAAATCTATTCTATTATATACAACTTTGAAATATCACCTCAATAACAGAGCTTGAGATGAATCCCATTGAATGGGATTGGCAGCTCCTCTCCTTCAAGATTTGACAACTGAAAGGTATTGTGTGGCTTGCACTTTGTGACCATGAAAGGACCACTCCACATAGCATCAAATTTGGTGTGCTTTTTGGGTCTAATTTTCAATTCATCCCATTAGAGAACAAGATCTCCTTCATTGAACACTCTTGGGATTGCCTTCTTGTCAAATGTCCTCTTCATTAGTGCTTGATGAATCTCTATATTTTGAAGTATATGTCTTCTTGTTTCTTCCAACTCCATCAACTCAACAAGTCTTAATTCCATTGGTTCTTCCTCCATAATCTCCAGTTCTTTGATCAAACTTAGAGTTGGTAACTCTACTGATATGGGTAGCCTAGCTTCTTTTCCATAAACAAGAACATATGGAGAATTATCTGTAGACCTCTTGGGAGTAATTCTATTAGCCCATAAGGCTAGTTTCAACTTGTTGTTCCAACTTCTCTGATTGTCTTCAATGGTTCTTTTGATGATCCTAATCAATTTTTTGTTAGTTGATTCAGCTTGTCCATTACCTTGTGGATGGTAATTAGATGAAGTGCCCAAAAATATATCATTCTTAACAACCCATTCAGTTATTCGCATGCCCATAAAAGCTAGTGCATTATCTAAGATAATGGATTTAGCGGTACCAAACATTTCTAGTCCTTATAGAAGTTTAATACTGCACTTTTGTTTACCTCCTTCAATGCTACAACCTTTGTCCATTTGGTGAAGTAATTTGTGGTTGTCAATATCCACTTGTGCCCTGAACTAGGAGGTGGGTTTATGGGTCCAATGAAATCGATACCCCACTTCATGAATGGATGCTCTACTTGAATTGGATGTAAAGGTAAGGCTACTAACCTCTGTTTTCCTACAAATATGGCACATTGCTTGCATTTTCTTACCCATGCATAAGCATCTTTGTACAAATTAGGCCAATAGTAACCAACTCTCATGATTTTAAGAGTTGTAGTTCTTGGTTCAAAATGGCCACCAACTACTCCATTATGAAATTCTTCCAACACTTTGTTGATCTAATCAAATTCTATGCATCTCAATAAAGCTCCATGAAAGTTCTTTCTATACAAGTTTCCATCCAATATGACATTAAGAATGACTTGAAGTCTAAAATATCTTTGTTTTGCATTATCTAGGCCTTGTGGACACTCACCGATTTGGACGCAATTCATAATTTATTGAATCCAACTTGAAGGAGGAGTTGGTACAACAACTTGATCTTCATTATTTAACACAAGGACAACTTCCACTTTGATTTGTTCGCTATCCTCAACCTTACCAGCTAGTTGCTCACACAATCCCTCACCTCTTACCATCTTGGTAACCTTGATTTCAACATCATATTCCATGACTTTGGTTATCCAACCAACTCTCTTATCATTTAGACCCTTACTCAAATTAAATTCTTTAACACTTGGATGAGCAACCATAAGATTTATCTTGTTATTTGAAAGCAAGTACCTAAATTTTTTAAGGCTTCTAATGACAGCTAAAGCATGTTTCTCTATAAAAGTGTACCTTTCCTCATAACCTTCCAAACCTTGGCTGAAGAAGGCTATTGGTTGCTCCATTCCATCTTCATTCTATTGCACCAACATAGCTGATATGGTATCAATGCTCCGAAAGGAATATAGTGTGAAATATTTAGCAAAATTTGGGTTTACAAGAGTAGGTGCAACTACAATAGCTTATTTAATCTCCTCAAAACTCCTCTTGGATTCTCTTGACCAACTGAAACATACATTTTTCTTCAACATAGTTGTTATAGGCTTCAAGAGGGATGCAATGTTAGATATAAACCTTCTAATAAAATTTATTCTTCCTAAGAAGCTTTGTAGACCCTTTTTGTGATCCGGTAATGGTAAGGCTAGGATTGTATTACTCTTTTAGGATCTATGGTTATACCTTGCTTTGAAACTATGTGACCAAGCAGTTTACCTTCATGGAAAATGAAGATGCACTTTTTAGGATTGAGAGAAACACCATATTCCCTGCATCTATCAAAGATTTTCCTCAAATGATCAAAATTTTAATTAGCATCTTTTGAAAAAATAGTTATGTCATCAAGATAAACAAGCACAAACTTGTTCATGAGACCTTGGAAAGCCATGTCCATATCTCTTTGGAAAATTTCCCTTGCATTGTAGAATCCAAAGGGCATCTTTCTATATGTCACGGTTCCCCATTTGGTGGTAAAAGCAGTTTTGAATTGATCTTATTCTTTTACCAAAATCTAATTGTACCCTAAATAACCATCTAATAATGAAAATATGTCAAATCCTAATACAACTTGCAATATATGTTCCATTGAGGGCGACAGATAATGATCTTTGAGGGAAGCTCTATTTAGATCTCTGAATTCAACACATAACCTAATTTCACCATTCCTCTTTCTTATAGGTACCAAATTAGACACCCAAGATGTATAATTAATAGGGAAGATGATATTACCTTGGATTAGCTTGTTTAGCTCTGTTTTCATGAGATGTTCCAGCTTTGGATTCAAAGGCCTTTTCCTTTGTCTCACTGGTTGTGCATTGGGTTCCAACTCAATGGTGTGTTGAGCCAACTCAAGGTTAAAACCTTTCAAATCTCCACATTCCCAAGAAAAAAAATCATCAAATTCTTGGAAAAATAAAATAAAAGCATGCTTTTCTTCCTTGGTACATACCTTGCCAAGTTTTAGGAGCTTGTCTCTGAAGATCTCAATGGGTTCATAATATTCTTTTATTGACATGTTAGTTTTGTCTTTCCTTACTTGATCAACAATGTTAAAAATAGATTCTAAAGTTACCAAACCTTTTGGCAACTTATTCGACTTCAATTGTAGAATCTGATTATCATACTACAATTGCCACTTTGTTGATTCTTAGTTGCAAATTCAAACTCTTCAATCAAAAAATTTACAATTTGTTCATCACTTTCAAATACTTGCCAATCGGTGTTGTTATCTAGAACTGATGGACTTACAACCACCTTTACATACTGTTGTGCTTTAACATTTTTCACCTCTTTTGGAATGTCAAATTGTGAACCCATGACAACCAACCTATCAACTTCTTTATTCTAATTTCTTGGAATGGACAACAATTTAAAGGAATCAAACTCTTCAATAAGATCCCAAATCCTATGCTTATATAACTTCAGAAAATTGTTTTTAATTACATTTAGATTTCTCACCTGATTTTCTATCAGTTCATTGTCCCTAAATACCTATAAGCACTTGATACATTTCTTTTTTTCCCACTCTAAGCCATGAATGAGTGCCTCATACTCTAATGTATTATTAAAATAGATAAAAGAAAACCTCATGGTTGAATAATATCTTTCACCATTAGGAGAGATCAACATAGCACCTCCACCAGCACCAACTCTACTTCGTGAGCCATCAAAATACAACTGCCAAAGCTAATTAGACTGTTGTTTTTTCCTTTTTACCAAGTTAGGGACAGCTACATCTTGCTCATGAATCATGTAAATCCCTAGTCCTATTTCATCCATATGATTGAAAGGCTCAACTTCGTGATTTTTAGTTGCCCACTCATCTAATATTAGGTTAGGTATTCCTTCTATGGCAGTGTTGGGATCTTGTATGATGGATTGTTCCTCTTGTTCGTGAATGGAAAGATTTGCATTTATGGCATTAGGAACATATGGCTCTATGTGTTCTTTAGCAAGAAGTTCTGATTTCATAGTCACCTTAGTGTCATATCTTGTTCTAAAAAATAGGTGTGACCAATCAGATGATAGAATCCTCCCAACTTTGCAGTGAAATCCCTAGAAAGGCATATGGCAAAGAAAGGTGGTAGTTCTATGGCATAGATATCCTTTGGGATTGAAAATTTTGGTCAAGCATGTAAGATAAGATTTAGATTTTTAATCACCCCAATTGAGTTTATGGTTGTCCCATCCAACTGAATTACCCCCTTTGAAAGAGGATCAAATGCTAATCCAAACTTATCTATTAATTGTTTTGGCATTACGGAGTTGCTTGCTCCTGATTCAATCATGCAATTGTGAACTAAGTGCTGGCCAATAATTAGACTAACATAAAATGGGGGTGGTTTAACCTCTTGAGTTAGTTGTTCACTCTTTTTTTGGGGACTATTTGCAAGCACAACTTTGGGCTTCTCTTTAGGAGTCTCATTTGACAATGAGATCTTAGCTAAGGCATCTTTCAATAAGTCTTTTTTTTCCAAGGATATACAATGCATCTAACATTAACAAACTAACAATAGATTTTTTCATGTGATCCATAATATTAAATGGATTAGTACTAACCTTTTGTTGTCCTTTAGAAACAACAACATATATTTGTGATTGTAGAGGTTGTGGTTGTACTTTTGGTTGTTCTTTACTTGCCACCACTTGATTCCTTGGAAAAATATGAATATTTTGTGAAGGTGAAGGCCCAACTTGGACTTGTTGGCTTGTATAAGTCTGAATTCTACCCTTATCAGCTTGTTGTTGACCTTTATCATCCTATTTTCCTATGTCAATAGCTCTTTTATTTGACCTTGTATTGGTTGCTATAGAGGTGTATGATTGATTTTGACCTTGTGAGTGATTCACTCCACGAAACTCGTCACCTCGCAAGTTGTTTTGCACTAGTACAAGCTCTCTAGAACTGGTAGAAGCATTTTGATTGTAAGGTTGATAAGGCCTTCCATTAAAATTCCTCTTCTAACCTTATGGATCAGCTTGATAAGGAGGATTATTAGGCTAATATGGTGCTTGATAAGGTCTAGGATTTTTGCCTACCTGATTCTTGATATTCACTAAATAATTGCCAACAATTTTAAATGGGCTTTAATCTCTTGTACCTCTTGATATTGGGTTGAGGCACCCTTCTCTTGAGATGAAACTTGGTAATTCAATGCTGGAACAGGAGGAATAACAATTATAGTAGGTATTTGCATTGGGATAGGTGGTTGAACCTTAAGAAAAATAGGGATTGGAGGCATTGGGGATATTTTTCAAGCTTGTATGAGGTTGTTTTCTACTCTAATGGCGATGTCATATGCATTAGGAAGTGTATTTCCACCCATTGAGTAAATCATCATAGATATATCACTATTAAGGGCTTTAAGGAAATACAAGAATGCATGTTGGGATGAAGGTCTTACCGTTGTTGGAATTCTATCCCAAGTTTCCTGGAAACGATAGTTAAAATCAGACATGTGCTCATGTGGAGCTCTCTTGATGGTAGTTAGTTGTTCAAAAAAAGACAAATGATTTGATTTGTCTTCAAATTGCTTGTGTAAGCCATCACCCACTTCATCCCATGTTTTGATTGAATTAACTACCAAACTCTTGAACCATTGCAAAGATTTTCCTTTCAGTGATGCAACCAAGAGTCTGATTGCCACATTCTTAGTTGTGATGTTGTGAACTGAGCACAATATAGCTACATCCCTGATATGCTTAATAAGGGTAATTTGATCTTCTCTTGTGAAAGAAGGTAAGCTTCTAAGGGTTGTCATAGGAATATCATCATGTTGAGCAATATTTAATGGGCTACCTCCATTAAATGGTGCAAAAGCAAACTGCCTTGCCATTGAATTTTCCAATACTTGTATATTTGGTACTAGAACTCTTGGAATAAGACTTGCAGGCCTATAATTTGGAGGCATAGAACGTGATCTAGATGGGATATGACTCCTTCTTGGTGGTGACAGATGCAAATAATTGAAGGGAGAAGAGCTTCCTCTTGTTTGCACTCTTCTCATGTGTTGATTACACTAGATCTACTTCAAAATCAGAGATTAGAGTTGCCAGGTATATGTTTATAACCTCAAAAAAGTCAAAAAAATTGATGCATATACTAGAACAGTGAAAACTTTGTATTTCTTCATTGAAATAAGTTTCATTGTCCCACCAAGCATGCCAAAAACTATTGTCATGAAGGATTTTGCCCTGAATGCTAAGATTTAAAGCTCAACAATCCTATGTAACATGGGCAAATCCTCATGCCTATGGGTTGCCTAAAATGAGGATGAAGCTCTAGATTATGGGTTGATTCCCCTTGAAAACCTCCTACTTACTTGATGGCTTGATTGGAAAACAAATAGAAAACTAAAAATTAATGCTTAAACTTAAACTAGGAGGTGATACACCAATGATAAAGGACCTTGTACCTACAGTTCTCACTCACAATTCTCTCAAAACAACTCTATTTTATGCACAACTCAAGCTTTTGAACAAATTATACAAAAGTGTTTCAATGGGAAGTTTTGTTTTAGGTTTTATTTAAATAAAAACATGTGTTTTCACAACTTTAAGCACTGAAAACAACTAACACAACCTATGACCTGCATAAATTGTTCATATACTTGGATAAAATTTATTGTAAATGAGACCTAACTCAAGGATTTAATGTTTAAATCACAAAATTTGCCTCAAATCATTCACAATATCATTCATACACAAAAAATTGAGAAGGCTTGTTGATTTTATTGATAAAAGGAGCTTGCTTGTACAATCTTTGAAGAACACATAAAAATACTAAGTTGTTGTTGCTCTACTAATCTCAAAAGAGTTACAATCTTTTATTTTTGCCTAAGGCAAAAGAAAGCCAAGAAAGAACTAGTTTCAGAAAGGAAGAATAGAAGAAGGTATAGAAAATAAGTTTTCTTTCTGACTCAAAGAAGGATTGATGATGAACTAATTGTCCTCTTTCTTGAAATCTCCTCCAACTTGCATGATGAATCTCCTTTGGGTCGTGCACAAGAGAAAACCCTATAAAATGCCTTAGAACTACTCCTAACTGATTGTGAGTAGGCTGAAAACTTGTCTCAATTGATTCTACACCCATGTGGGGTCTTGAACTCAACTAGAACTATTGTATCTACCCCAAATTTCCTTCTTTTTAGGTCTGTAACTTCTCTTAACCCGAATTGCACCCATGTAGGCTTCTAAATCAATCCAAAATTGGTTTTAAGTGCATGATGACTAAGCACGAACATGCCACTCAACTTGTGAGAACTCATTACACACATTTCATGATAATAGCCATATAGGGTTGGCTAAAAGATGACTAGGTATTCACCATTGCAAAACTTGTGCCATACCCATTCTTGGTACATTAAGGTTTTTCATGATTATGATTCTTTGCTTGGTAATTGACTATGATGACAGTCTTCCTTTTTTGCCTCATAAAGGACTACCTTCCAACATTCTTAACTCATGAATGATTTTGCTTGTGGACACTCACTCATTAATGCATATGGCTGTCCTACTTTCCTCTACATCTTTTATACCTTGACTGTCCCCTTATATTTGAACAAGGATTGTCATAATATCAACTCGGACCTACCCATTGTCTTAATACTTCATAGGGATATTCATCTTCATGAATTATCATGCATTGTAATAGGATTGATGCCCTTTGCTCATTGAATCACTGTCTTCTTAACTAATAAGATTTGTCATCATCACTCATTTTTTCATCAATTATGACTGCTACTCCTTTATTATTGTCACAACAACCAAAGTCTCATAGCCTCCTGAAGGTATCAAGGTTGGTAAAAAAAAATCGTATGCATCTTTACCACATAGTCATTATTCACTTCCCCTTAGTCAAGGTTGATAGAACCCCTCATGAATGAGGACTTCCCCCATTAAATGGATGCAACTACTATCCTCTTATGCTTCTTTTGATTGTCATCCTAACCCTTTGCACTCTCATTCAATTTTAATTTTCATGGTATGATTGTCCCTTTCATCAATGACCATTGGCTTCACTTGTTTCATCTCATAGTGTTGCCTCATGCAAACTAAAACTTTATACTTGCTTCTATTTCCTTGAAGATGTCTTCATGGTATGGACTGTCCTTTCAAATTTGTCACCGATATACCTTGTTGCACACTGTTGTAGAGAAGGGGGATTCACTACTCATGAGTCTCTTTATTCTCAAGAGATTCCCAAGGGGCAAACTGCCCTAAACTACCTTAAGGAACAATGCAAGAGTTCTAGAATCAAAAAGAGAAAATCACAAAGGTTTTTTGTATGAACTAATGAGCTCTTGGCCAAAGGACGATAGCACGGGGCGTTGGAGTCCCAGAGGTGCGCTGGCATCTCGTACAGACCAGAAAGCAAGAATATCCAAGAAAACAACTTTATGGCTACTAACAATCAAACTGCTAAGAACTTACAAAATGCAAGAAAGTAACAAAAAGTAATGGAACTAAGAATAAAGTAAAGTAAATGATAAAGTGAGAGAATAAGAGATAGAAACTTCTCACAACAACCCAAGTAATGAAGCCTCCAGCTAGTAGATATCTTCAACACCTACATGCGTAAGATTTGGAGAAAATTTTGGGGTTGTATAGGGGTATTCCTCAATTAAACCCTCATTTTGGTGTTCCCACCTCCACGGATAACCAGATAGATAGAGAGAGATAATAGACTGAAATGAAATGGATGCAAGAGTGATAAAATAAATCCCCGCTCAAGGAGGAGAACTTGTATCACAAAGTAGAGATGCAATTGATAGGGGATGTGTGAAATCCCAGGATGCTCACAAGCAAAAGACAAGGGAGATATCAGTTGTAAGGCTTAAGGAAGCTAAAGAGAGTAAGACAAGGATAGATTCAAGAGCCAAGAGATTTGTAGAGGGTGTTGTGGGAATGGAAGAGTGTTGTTGTAATGAGTTGTGAAAGCTTGAGGCTGTTGTAACAAATAAGGGAGTTGTGCAAGCAAGAGAAATATGGGAGAGTGTTTGAGAGAGAATCCATGAAGGAGCACAAGCTAGAAGACCAAATGGATTGAAAATATAGCTTTTAAAGAGGGAAAAGAAGCTTCTTGAGCCGTTTCAGGGCATCCCCAATTGTTACCACCGACAAAAGGAGTTGACAAGTGGAAAACATGCTCAGAAGTAGTCATTTGAGCATTGAAATGTCGTGGAACACTAGCACGGCACGCGGACATCTGTGCAGCACACTAGTGTCCAGACACATCATGCTACAAAATGATGAGAACGGAAAAAGCACAAGGTTTGACGCAAAGATGACACATGAAGGTAACTGCTGAAAAGGGGTCTTGAGCATCTTGAGAGGGAAAAAGGTTGATGCAGGGGCTGAAATGTGCCTACACAAATGTTAGGGGAGTGGACACTAAAGCAGATACAAGAATGTATGTGAAATTTCAAGGGGTGCAATTTTACAACATTATAACTACCATGCTTGTCTTTGAAACCTATTCATCAATTATGACTATTGTTCCAATTATCACTTATCTATTCATTGTCCTCTATATGGCTATCATGAGGTTTAAAATTGTATAAAGGCTTGTCAAGGACTGAAAACAAATATATGAGTAGTTTCTTCAATAAAAGGGGACACTTCTGAGAACTAAAAGATCTTTGGTAACTAAGAGTTCTTCAAAATCTCACAGTTGGGTGTGATGCTCATAATATCAATATCAGAATAGTTGAACTGCTTTTATCATCTCTCCCTCTTCTTGTCTATATGCAAAGCAAGTTTCCTATATTTCACATGATTTTAACTCTTGAGACTGTGGACTTTGGTGAAGGTTGTACACCTCTTATTGCATAATCACTATCCATGAACAACTCTTTAAATAACAACCTTTGGAATGACCCTTTTGTTCATTATTTAGGACTTCCCTCTCTTCACATCTTTTGAGAGCACTATGATTTATCTTCTCTAATTTAACCATGCTTTTCATAGTCATGAGTCACATAGACCAGGCTAGCACAAGAAAGCAATCCCACTATTAGGGTTTCATAGTGTGTTACCCCATTGCTAGGGTTTGATACAGTCATTGATGACTTCTAACAAGGTTTTACATTGAATCTACCATGATTTCCATAAGGTCCCTATCCCTAAATTAGTAACTCCTCAAACTGTGCTCTACATTCATCACTTTGACTGTCATGATCAACCTATAAACTAACATGACAATCTTAGACAATTGCAGAGACATGACTATCTTTTAATTTATAACTGCCATCCTCATTATGCCACTGCCATATTTCTTTTCTTTCATCTAGAACTACAAGATTTTTATGTTCATCCTATGTTCCCATCATATGCCACAACCAAAAATCATTTTCATCTTTAGTAATGGTTTTGACTATCCTCCTATTTACAGGGTAATTGTACTTTTCATATTCCATTTATGAGACTCTTTATGTAACTCATAAATGACTATCTTCAACTTGCTCCTACCACCAAGTAAAGGATGTGCTCTACATTTATATCTTTGCAAGATCTTACAATTATGCCCTTATCTTTAGCTTTTAAGGAAACCCTTGTATAAGATTTATGATTGTCTCCCTTGGTAGTTGCTTTTTGAAGAGGACACTGTCATTCAATATTTAGTTGACTGTCCCTTTAAAAAAAATTCCCTTTATTTTCTTGTTTCTAATTGATTGTCCTTTCTTCATTGTTGCTTGATCCATTGCTTTGGAATTGTCCTTATCCCATGATCATGATCACTTACTCCTAAACATTAACATATCATGCATTTATGTCATAGTTGTTCTTTGAAGGACTTCAAGCACTAACTCATTTGACTGCAAAATCCGACGAAACTGTCCAACGAAACTGTCTGATGAAATATGTATAATTTGATGTATCGTCGGGTGCTTGTAAAATTTGATGTGTAATTTTCAATTTTTTGAAAGTTTATCCCCGACGTTCGTCAAAATTTCGACAAACCTGGGGTTCGACGAAATGTCGGCTATCATTTTCGTCAAATTTTCAACAAACATGAAAAATAGAAAAAAATCAAATTGTGGCCGACATAAAGAAAAGTGAGTTCGTGCTTGATTTATTGCGACAGTGTTTTGCTCTACTTGAGACAATTTGTGGAGAACTAAGGACAATTTTCTTGGGAAAAATTAAAAAAAAAATCAAGAAGATATCGCCAGGTTGAGGGTAGTCATTGTCTTTTTGCAGAATTCAATTGCAAAGTCAGATTTGTAGTTCCAGGTTTCAAAATCATATTTTAAATCATCTCATTAGATTTCATTTTTAGAGGTTTAGGGTTTTGAGAATTTCATTGTGTGGAATCACCATAAGATCACAACCAAGGAACAAATTCTTATGATTGTAATTATGTGATCCATAACTCTATTGGTCATGTGGCATAGTTGTGCTATAACAAATACATGATGCATTCATGTGTGACCCAAGTTTAATGTGGCTATGTTGTGATAGAAATGGAGGCACTCATATAATGTAGTTAATTCAGGTTGTATAATGTAGGTGTCAATCATCATTGGGTGCATTCAGGTTGTCTCAAGTTTAACAGGTTATGATGTAATTATAGCATGATCGAAGAGTGATTACCTCTTGCTGCAATAAAGAGCCTATAACTCTGGTTGATATGCAGAGTGGTTGTGTTATATCAATTATGTAGTGCATTCAAGCACAACCCATGTTTAATGGGCTATTCTAGAGAGTGATCAAGATTTTCTAAACCTTATGAATGTTACTTGACATATATTTGCATAATCTCAAATTCCTTCAGAGGCTTTTGAAGTATCAATGTATCCTATATAGGGTTTAGAATGATTTCTTTTAATTAAAAAAATAAATAAATGATGTATTTCCTGTAATTAGATAATGTGGAGATCTCCTAAATCTCCCCTAGCACACTATCCTCTTTGGAACTATATTCATTACTCCAGCTACTAGGGTTTTGCATGTGACATCTTTAATATCTTCATGACCGTGGCTTTTAAATAGATCTCAGTCTTTTCTTTAATCCTTTTCATGGTAACCCTTGAGTTCCATAATCCACCTTCAATCTCTTCTAAGAACTGTCTTAAGCTATCTGCATAGTATGCATATAAAGCAAGTCCTTCATACCTACCATTGTTGCAAACCACCACTCACTGCCTTGCTTAAAATGTTGCCTCCATAAGCACAATAGCATGTTTTAAAATCATGGTTGCCAGTGATTGACCATTAAGGTCACCACTTTCATCATGAAGATACAATGAGATTTTTGTCTTCAAACTCAAGGCATTATGCAAGATAACATTGTGAATTGTTTCTTGTGTACGATTTTATTTTCTTGCACATTTGCACATTTATTGCTTTGCTAACTTCCTTTAAGACTGGGTATTGTACCCTCAGCTACAATCTCAAACAACTCACTCACTATCACTTGAAGATTCCTTTCATGAGCATCCTTCTATAAAATCAAACTATGCCCTATAGACTGCCTACTTACTACAAGGGACTTATTGTTTCATGGTATTGTAGTTCTTAAGATCCTTCAACATTATTGACACTACTTCACAATCCACAAGGTAGTATTCACTATTCTCCCATCTTTGATGAGTCTCAAAACATTGCTCAAACATGCAATCCACTACCTCCATTATACATTAATTGCTAAGAAGAAACATTGAACCTAAGATTACCACTATTACTTCATTTGGACAGTCATTCCCTGATTGCATTTGCCTTGTCTAACACTACCAAAAGCATTTGAAAAACCCTTAAAGTCAGCAAGGGGATAAGGAAACTCACTGTTAAAATCTCCACTTTACTATGCAAGGTTTGAGCTTTATTATCTTGTCACTGCTCAACCTCTTTTTGACTGTCACATCTCAAGTGACTGTCATTATTTTTACCGTAGATTTCATTTACAAATGTCACTAAGCTACATAGTGTGCTTGTTATTGGCTACAATCTTTAGATTTCAAGATTTTGTTATTACCTACAATGTCTCAATCTTTCTGGTATTGCAACCTCACTAATCTGCTATAGTTATTGTTTATGTTTCTATGGAGGCCTAGGGTTTGTACCCTAATCATGCTCTTACCAATGCTTTGTTGTTTTTATTAGGGCTCTCTCAATGTTGAGGGCCCTAGGGATAAGCTCGTCATAAGTGACACATTGCATCTTTAACTAAAAGGATAAATCCATATTGACATTAGCAATGATGATTCTGACTTGTTGCTCCTTAGGAATGGGTCACTTGCTCTTACTAGCTCGCTACCTCCATCGTTGTAGGAAGTTTGCGATCAAGTTCAATATTATGATTTTAGGAGTCTTAACGGTTGGAAATCATAGTAAAATTAGAATTTAATAAGTTTTGGAATTAGCATTTTAAAGTGTTTTTTGGGGTCATTAACTTCAGACTATCTTCTCTTTTGCAGGGGTGGTTGCATGCCAAATTTTTGGTGTTAAAATATCAGAATTATTAGATTATGTTACTTGTCTATGAATAAAAATTATTGGAGTGTGAGTTTGATATTTTTTGAAGATCTAAATAGTCAAGCTTGGTAAAGAAAAATCATGTCAGATAATATTAGTCTAGAACAAAATGAAGAGAGACTTGATAGATTGTGGGCTAGATTGAAAAGAAAGGGTGATGAGAAATGTTATTGTCCTTGCAATAATTGCAAGGGATTAAAGACTAGACGACTTTTAATCACAACACCTAAGAAACATTGTAGGCAGCATGGTCACATTGAAGGGGCCATAATTATCGTCCATTGGTAAGTTGTTCATTATATGTGTTTATATTGATTGAATTTGTAAATGTTTATATCATTTTAACATTTTATATATATATATATAATCACTTGATCATGATCATGGTTTATTTGTGTCTATCATTATTATAAAGGTGGGGCAACCTAGGGCAGATGATATGGATTATCACGGCCTGGAGAATGTGGTTTTGCAAGTAGACGAACATGGAGTTGTGAATATCGAAGATGAAGTTAATGATCCTATGGAAGAAGATGATCATGCGACAGAAAACACAGTTGAAGATGATGGTACAAATACATTGATTTATGACACATTTAGTGGCAGAGCTGATCATGATGATCAAAATGACTTTGATGATGTTCATGATTTACCTGTACTTGAGAAGGCATACGAACCCCTTTATGAAGGCTTCCAAACAACTCTTCTCTCTGTTGTATTGTTGTTGTTGAACTTAAAGGTTATGAATGGTTTATCAAACATATCAATCTCACAGATATTAAGGTATGTCATATATGTCATATTTTTTCATCTATTTTAATTGTTGTTAGTTCATCACTAGTAAATAAAGGATGAAATATGTACCATTAATATTCTTTATATTAACAAAAAAAAAATGTGTAGATTGATTGGTGAATTTTTGTTACCACCATAAAATATTTTACCTCTCTCATACCGAGATTTATTTGCCATTATGAAAGATATGGGAATGGAGTATCAAGCAATAGATGCATGTCCCAATGATAATATTATATATCATAAACAACAGGAATTTGCAACAGAATGCCCAGAATGTCATATCAGTAGATATCAAATAGATCAACCAACAAAAAAAGTTTCTCGCAAGGTTCTTCGTTATATTCTCATTATTCCACGTATGTAATGATTATTTAGGTGTGAAAGCTTAGAGCAATTTATGGCTTACCATGCACAAAATAGAAGTGGAGATGACATTCTTCAAATGCCTGTGGATGGTTCTGCATTTAGGGACATGGAGGAAAAATGGCCACACTTTTAAGAAGAACCTCGTAATCTTAGACTTTCATTGGGAGCGGACGGTGTCATTCCATTTGGAGAGCTGAGATCTATTTACTCGGTGTGGCCTGTTTTTGTTATCAACAATAACATTCCTCCATGGATGTCAATAAAGAGGGAGCACATAATGTTGTCAATGATTGTTTTAGGTATTTATTTACATCAATTTTATTTAACGTAGAAGCATCTCATTTGTCTTATTTGTTGCATAATGACTTATATTTTTTTCATTCAATAGTCATGTACATTAATTTATATATATTGCAGTAAAATGGTTATAATAATTATGTAATGTTTATGTTCATTCAACTAGGTAAGTACCAAGTTAAAGATATGAATGTATATATCGAGCTTCTTATCGACAAGTTACTAAAGTTATGGAATGTTGTCACTATGTATGACGTCTCTAGACTAATAGGACAAAGACAATTTCAATTCCATGCAATGCTTGTATGGACAATTCATGATGCTCCTGGGCTAACACTTTGTGATATGTTATAACATTCGACTGCACTTTAACAATATTTAATTTGATAAAGTAGATATCATGCATGTTTTTAAAATAATCTATTCATTATATATAATTATAAAAATTGACATATTTAATCCAATTATATATGATCTTGCAGGTCTTCAAACAAAGGGAAAATTTGCATGTCCAATTTGTGGTCCAAAGATGAAATCTCGTCGTTCAACAAGTTTAGGAAAGCAGGTGTTTGATGAGTATAGGAACTTCCTCCATAGAAATCATAAGTATCGAACTACTTGAAAAACATCTTTTCAATGGGAAAGAGGAGACTACATCAAAACCACGAAGAATGACACCTCGCCTATGGAAGTTGGAATATAATAGAATTAATCATCAAGGTTATACATTGGATCAAATTGTTTATCTATCATATATGATATGTTTTGAATTTATATTTTTATCTTGTGTTGTGTTTACTCATATTGTAATTGACAATGATTCTCGTTGTTAATTTGTTTTAACTTATCTGCTTCATGAAGGTCATCAAGGCATTAATGGCCAGCTTCCACAGGGATTGAAAAGTTATCCCAGACAATTTAGTAGGTTGCCCTACTATGAGCAGCTACAAATTGTGCATTTGTTTGATACAATGCATATCAGAAAGAATATAACAAAACGTTATGGAAAATATTGGATGGAAGGCATGACAAAGAAAAAATTGTCAAAATTTGTAGTGACATTCAGGAAGCCAATCATGCAATGAAAAATGTCATTCAATTAAATAGCAATGGAGACAAATTAATATAAGTGCCCTTCCTTGGTTATTAACAGAGCAACAAAGCAATGCTATAAAAGAAGTCATACAAAAAATTTGATTTCCCATAGGATTTGCTGCAAACATAAACAATATAATAACAAAGAAAGGTGAATTTGGGTCAGGGATGAAAACGCATGATTGGCATACCTTCATTAAGGTAATTATTATGGTATATTATATACACTTGTATAATGCATGTACTTTTCAGTGTATTGTGTTTACTACTTTTGGAAAAATAATGAAAAGATCATTTTATAATTGTTGCAGTACGTTCTACCTCTATCTCTCCCAGACAACTTTGACAACAATGTCAAGCAAGTTATATATGATCTTGGAAAATACATGAGGTAAGTAGCGAGATTTGTTCAATTTTGTATACATCTTATAATTTCCATTTGTTTTACTTGTTATGTAATATACTGTATATTTTTGTTAAATATTGTTAATATATTCTCCTTGAATCACTTGTAGATGGTTGTCATCTAAAGAAATCCATAAAGAAGATATAAATTATTGGAAGAGAAAAATTCCTCATATAATGTGTGAAATGAAAAGTGTCTACCTTCAACATTTTTCAATGCACAAGAACACTACCTCATACACCAAGTTGAGGAGATTGAATTGTGTGGACCTATACACACAAGGTCAATGTGGATGGTTGAGAGGCACTTAAATTTTTGAAGGCTTTGGTTAGACAAAGAGCACATCCTGAGGGTTCTATGGTGGAGGGATATATGGTATACCAGACCATGGTGTACATTAGTGAATATCTTCCTAAGTTTGCAGCAAAGATCCATGTAGATCGCATTTGGGATCCCAAGTCCATTAACAAATTCGAAGGGGAGTTCCTGATGGGGAAAGATAGATTGAAGAAAGTGAGAGGTAATTATAAGATGGTCATGGCGATTAATTGGAATATATTTTACATATGGTTTTTATGTATATTGTACTTATTTAATTTTTAATCTTCAATATACATCAATTATAAATTAAGGTTGTATACTATGGTATTTAACTAATTATACGTCGTTTGTGAATTTCAATTTTTTTGATACAGTTGGTTGAGAGTGGGATGCACTATATTTGTACGTCACCAACAATCTTGATTGGATGATGGTATGGATTGAACGATGTCAACAATCTGGTTGTGCATTAACATGGGAAGGTGTGGCTTCATTGGTTAAAGAAGCTCATCGTAATGGAGATTCCAATGTTACACAAAGGGAAATTGATTTAGCATATGGTTTAAGAGATAAACAAGTACGTATAAATATATTAATCACCGATATTATTTAATTATTTTAAAGCATATTGATGTATATATATGTTGAGATTGTTTTCTTTGCATACATTTGGCCAAGAATAAATATGTTTATCAACTGATGATATTGCAATATTTTTTACATGTTTGACATATTGCAGGTGAAACACCACAAGGCTATGTGGTGCAATGGTCATAAATTTTGAATCAAAATGTTGGATGACATGAAGAAAACTTATGATTCTGGTATAACTGCAGTCTTTCAGGTGACTAATGTTTCATCTAGAAGCGACATACATCCAGAAGTCTCAAAAAATCGATACTATGGGATTTTGGATGATATACTTGAGTGTGACTTTAAGTCCTTCAGATTAATTATATTCATCATCCTATGGTATAGGCTACGATTGAATGAAAATGATCCTGAGAGAACTATTATTGAACATGATAATGGATTTACCATGGTTAATACAAGGTTGATTGAGCGAGCTGGAAATGAGCCCAATGTTCTTCCAAGCCAATGTGAATAGGTATTTTACTTAGAGGTTCGAGGTAAACCGGGTTGGTCATTTGTTGTTAGACATGATCCAAGAGGAAGGCCGGTAAAGTATAATGTGGTGGAAGAAGAAGATACCGAAGAACTAGAAGATGATGTAGATGATGATCAGGATCAACAATTAGTTGATGATGTCCCTGATGAAGATGTCGAAGAGGAGGAACTAGATCATGATGATGTAGGAGTTAATGTTCATGAAGATGATATCTGTGTGGATGATGACATTATCAAAACTAATATCGATGACGATGATGATGATATGACCAATCCTTACAATGTCGAATCTAGATCGGATGATATAGATAAAGAGTTGGATGAAAAAGAAGATCAATGACATTGAAATTTATAAGTTATGCGATTATATTATCTATTTTATATTAATTTCTTGATAGAATTATATTTGACTTATGTGGTTACATAATTAATTCATGGTGTTTTTAATCTTTATGCCATTACATAATTAATTTAATGATGTACTTTTTAATGTTTGAAAGGTCAAAAAATTAAAACATTTCAATAGTGATGTTAACAACCTTGAAATTAGTGTGTTTTATGTTTCATGTGATCATAAAACATTAAAAAGTCAGTTGTAGAGGTGGTTGTTAAATGGTTGACATGTATGTTGGTTATTTTTACAATATAACCAGGTTTGTCTTATAATCTACCTATGGAATTGCCAATTCCAATCGAAGGTAGCTCAAAGGACCTGGACCAACTGACAAGGACTTTAAAAGCCTCCTACACTTCAGGCTCTGCAAGACCCGGGAGGGTGATCCCTTAATGTGTTTGCAACCTCTGCACCATTATTATAAACAACATTAACAATAGTAGATGATCTCACTTAATAGCTCAACACGATAAGATAATATCAACTAGAATTGGTTGTTCATAGACATTATCAACTATCTGGAGCGTGAGATAACTAAACATAATCCATTGTATAAGATAGTCAATGATTTGCAATTTGTAGCAAGCTCTAGGAAAAGACAAACAAATACTGAACTACACTAATAATTATAACTTAGATCAGTGCCATATATCCATTGCAGGAGTCAAATTTATAAGCATCTAGAGGTTTATAACAGATTTAATACATCACATATAAGATCCTTGACAATATTGCATTACAATTTCATCAGTATGCATTCTAACCCAGGACTACTTATCAAATCCTTATACATCACATATCCGCCTATAATCCCATTCAAGCATTTTAATTAATTCTTTGAATTAAAGCTAAAATAGAATCATACACACCGCAACAGTGTGATGGATAAAACAACCCTTAGTTATTTTATTCAAAGTTCAGATATGCATGTACAATAGAGAGACATGAGCTCAAATTTTTATTTCAACTCAAATGCTAGTACTGTTATACAACATTAAATCTCTATGAACTCAAAACCTGTTACAGAATGACTCAAAACCAAAATTTCATTTCTCTAAAACCATCGGACTTTACAATTCGCTCTGCAACTTCACCTAAACTCGACAAAAATTATCTAACTTGCTAACCCATACTTCTGGCCTTGAAATCCTTCTTATAGAAAATGAAGGAGCAAACAAGCACTGGGCCAAAAAGTACACATGTCACTAGTCAATTGGAGCACCTAGTGATATTCCAAAATTTGTTACAATAGCCACCACCTTGAAAATATTCTTGTTCATCATATCAGTTGAGGAACGTTGATGCAAAAAACCACAAGAAAACCGCACCAAGAAAGTTGTCAACAAAAAACTGGAACCATTGCAACCGCAACATCTGATCTGCCACCTGTTAGTAGGTCACTCCTTTTACTCCTCCTCAGTCAAATATTTAGTTACCCAATTTTGGTACTCATCATCAATCGACCAGTCAAAATTGATTACCTCATCCACCTTGGTATTATAAGGTGTGTATTTTACCGCTACCTGATTAGCATCCCTTTCAAAAGATTCCAAAAATGAGCTAGTACTAATGATTTTGTCCATACAACTCACCAGCAAATCATAGTCTGATTCATCACAAATTGAATTGATTTGATCATTGATGGCCTCACTTGCTTGATCCTGCCATTGTTGAAATGACCTGATTTTCCCCTGCTCATCAATTATATCACGTAACAATGTGTTACCCCAATTATTGAAATTCTTCACCAGCTCCCTAATCTTCCTACTCAAGTCATCTGATAAGGTCTGAAAACCTTGCAATTATTTTACTAACACATGAGTAGGATTTAATGATTGGGGCCTATTATTTATATCAAACCTTGAGGCCTTATACATGATATCCATATCATTGGCCCTAGGGATCCAATTTTCAATTATTGGTATCACTACTTCCTGATCCTTATCAATATTCTTTATTGTTGCTAACAACAAAGAATATAAAGAATGTATAGATAGCAATTTCTATCAACCTTTTCATTTAAATGCCTCAAACAGTAGTAACAATTTCCTTTTGCTTTAAGAGAGATCCCTCCTCACTTTTCTTTAATGATACCTGCAATTCATCAATTTTTTGCAAGAGTTGCTTCTTTATAGGATCAACAAAGCACTCTGTTTCTTCTTCAACTTCCTCTAAAGAAAAGGCGAGGACAAGATTCTGACTGGGAGATCCTGGTGTGGAAACAATTAGAGAAGCAGGAGGAACTACCCTGCTATGGAAGGTAATGTACTGGTTCCTAGAGCACTTGATGTCTCCCCAATCTGTTTATACCTAAACCTCTCCACTTCAATTTGCAACTCAACATTTTTCTGCTGCATCTTGTTGTACTCCTCAATCAAAAGGTTATATTTTTCCATTAAGCTCTTCCTTTCAGCTTCCTCCCTTTCAGCATTCTTTTGGGCCAATTTGGCCACATTCATAATCAAATTAGTGACCTCAGTGGTTGAAGTCTCTGAAGCTCTCTTTATTATCAATCCTCCCTTGAAATTTGGATTAATATCATAAACTTCTGGTTTTCTCCCTTGTGGGGCCAATGCCCAAATTGCCAGAGTTTCATATTCCTCACTGAAAGCAAAGTTTTGCAATGTTGCCTTGACCTCTTCTTCAGAGTCTTGAAAGATATTCTTAGACTTCATAATAGCATTTAAGGCTACTACATCTGCAATGTCTCATTCAAGCAAAATTAATACACCAACCTGACTCACCAGTTTTCTTCCTTCTTCAGGAGTGATGTTCTTGAATTCTTCCATTAATTCAGCTTTTACCTCCTCATCATTCTCCTGGCTTGACCTGTCAGGCCTTAGTTCTCTTCTCTGCCTACATTTATCTTGATACTCTTCAAACTTCATCCTCCATACCAATTGCAAGAATACAAGAGTTTTTACAAATGTATTGTCATCTAGAAACTCCTTGCATGTCTCCATTCTTGCATCTTGTACACCTTTACCATTCATATCTAAATCAGATAAAACTAATTCAGCTGGCCTAGGAGGGGAAGGCATACCAACTTGCATGTCTTGATCAGTAACAATAATCTCATCCATCAGATCCTCCTATGGTTGATCAATTCTTTGCCTCTTAGGGCTTAGCTCAAATGGTGGTGATGAGGGATTGTCTTTCGGTGATGATTTTAAATCAATAATTTTTATTGCCCCAGGCACTTTGAATTTTGGACTTGGTTGTGGAGGCACTTTCATAATATGTTTTCTTTTTCTGTTCACTTCTTCTTCATCACTGCTACTATCCTTTTTCCTCCTATAAATGGGCCACCTTTCCATAGGTTGGTATGTTGGCCTTGTTTCAATTGGTCTGGCACCTTGCTCTTGTACACCCAGACTCAATTTTAAATTTACCTTTTTTTCCTCAATGTGCCCATAATTTCCTTGAAGTTTCCCATCAAAAAATCAATTTTCTTATGGTGGGGACTAAACTCCAACAGTGGATCATATTTTGGATCCATTTTGTGCACAACATCTAGTAGCTTACCATAAGCTATCCATTTCTCCTTGTTCAACTCCTGTCTATTCAAATCAAATTCATTTCTAATCAAGTCTTCAGGGAAATTGAACTCATGCACAAATTTTCCAACTTTTATTCTTTGTCTGAAAAGAGCAAAGAAACCCTCAGAGCAAAGAAAGCTTTAGGATCATGCTGCCACTTTGGTCCACACCTCAAATGGTAATCATTAAAGAAATTATCAAAATGCGTCCAACCTCCCCTCCCTTTGAAAATACAAAATCAAACACCATTGTATAATCTAGGGAAAATATTCCCTTACCCCTTCCAATGAGGTTGTCCTCATGAATACAACCTATCTGCCACATAACTTATGTAAATCTTACTCTTGGTGGCACATTGTATGGCAGTATATGAGGGGCTCCCTGAAAACCATATACTCTCAAGACAGTGATGACTGGGTATGGGATAATGTCACCCCAGTTATGGTAAACCTTCAATTTTGGCTTCCTCTCCTTTGGCATGAGGAAATCATGTAATTCCTCAGGGATCCAAGGTATATTCACCATTAATCTAGCCCTTAATCTGGAAGCAAAACAATTATCAAATTGCACATAACTAGTGCTTTCCTTATTACAAGATAAATCTGCAGCCCATATCTGTACTGGAAATCTTTCTCCATCAACTGATTGCCTTAATTTCATCCTCTCAGAGAAAAAGTCATAATTCTTAAACAAAAACATATGCATTAGCATAGAATACCAAAATAATTGAGTGTCGGTATCATTGTTTTGCAGCTTTGACAGCCCTTCATGCATCCTCTAAGCCAAGAAAAAAGCGAAGTCATAGGTCACAGAGAAGTTAGGGTGTTGTATTTGCACCCCCATGAACATATAAGCAATGGGCATTACCATACAAGGACTGAAACCCAAAATCTGATATAAAGAATAGAAAGTGGCCAGGAAATGGTTTGCAAAACAATTTAATTTGAAAGGTTCCTGGTCACTGGGGCTGATATGAAATTTTGAACCTCCTGCCCTAGCCAGATGAGGTGGAAGCAACCTTGCTCTAAAAAGATATTCCAACTTTGCATACTCCTGCTTCATTTCCTCAAGGTTGATAGGAACCGAGTCTTCACTCGGTTCACTCAAGTCAAAAATATGTTGGACCTCTTCTTTGTTAATGCTCAATAGAACCTTTTCATCATTGTCCCTGATTATCCGTGTAATAGGGTCATATCTTGCAGCCACTTCCCTAAGCAGGTCTACATCAGGGAATACATTTGGTACCACCAGCTTCCTCATATCATACATCCATCCATTTGAAAAAGGCTGAGAAAAATTCCTCTGTCTGTACCACAATCTGAACAATTCCAAGCTAGTGAGGGGAACCGTAGTATCGACAATGTTGGAGAAATTATACACTAACCCTTCCCTCAGGATTTTCCCTTGTATTAGGACCAATCCCTTCCTGCTATCATTCGTTGACAAGGGAAATTGATCTAGGAAATCATCATACAGGTTTCGTTTCAAATATTAGTCTGGCCAGAATGTTGCTTGGGTGGTGCCATCTCAGAAAAACTAGGGCTTCTTTACAACATTATAATTCAGATAGCTAGGACTAACCAAAGATAGAAAATTACAGGACAAAACACTGCAATTTTTCAAAACTATAATTAAACTATAGCCCTAACACATTCATCAACAAGCTCACAGCACATCTAGCTAATCCTTTCCCAAATTCAAATGCAAAATGACCAAGAGGCACAGAAAATAAACTCACGGCTTTGTTCGCAGAACTCCCAAATTCTGGCTGCAGAAACTTGCAATTCTACTTTCTTCTTTGAAAATGCTCCACGAAATAGTTGAATTCTTTGTGATATAGACCAAGCAGGAAAATTGATTTTATTGTCGATCAAATCATGCCAGCAAGTGTCTCATCCACCATTAAAACTCAATTCTGCGCTGCACGAACAACTCCAACCATATTTGATGCAGATTTAAATTCGAGCCATCAATTTTTCAGCTTGATCAAATCATCGATGACCACCTTCAAAACAAGCTGACACAATTTCCAACATGGTGATAAGGGGCCCACCTTACCATACACTATGAAGGAAGTCCACATGGCAGTTGCCTGCAATATCACAATCCTGAAACTTCTGATCGCACGATGGCAGGAAACTGTTGATCCTGAGCATCAATGATCTCGTTCCTTTAACACAGTCATCAGCCATGTCGTTAACCTTTGAGCAGCTTTTCCAGTGAGATTATAACATATCCGTCGATTTAGAACATGTGCGTCTCGAGAACACTTTAGTAATCCACCCCTTAATACATTTAAAGTCGGCTAGTGTTTCCTTTACTCTTTAGGCTTCATCGAATGAGACACGTGGCGCTCGCCCATGATTAAGAAATCAACCCAAGCACCATCATGGGATGGCAGGGAACGACTCAGATCAAATGGCAGTTGGTCAGCGATAGCGCAAATTTGATCCCCCAGATAAGACACGTGGCATTTGCCCGTGATTTCATGATCCTTCAATTCCTGATCATGGGATGGCGGGCACCATTGATATCTATAGGAAATAGGTCAACGGCATCACTAAATCAACCCTTGAAAAATAAAACATTCATTAAAAGGAGAAGTGGATATTACTAGGTGGACAACAAACAACAACATAAGTTGTTTTAAAAATGATGAAGCATGGGGTTATCCAAGACTTAGGAAAAAATAAAACCCAGCGGAGGAGATAAAATTAAAACAAAGGGACCTGGCCTAGATGAGCCGATAAGACATAAGTCATTTTAAAACCCTTCAAAAAGGTAACAGCGAAAAAGATCCCAACCCAGGCGTAAAGTAAACATAAGGGTTTTATATATAGGCAAAGCTAAAACCCCAACCTTAGGAATTTTCCAACACCATGAAAGACCAGAGACATAAGGCAAGGCATGAATGAAAAACAAGGAGAAATTTTTTGAAGCTCCATCAATGTAAAGGCCTTTAAAAGGCATAAAGTGATCATTGTAATGGTTGTTGATGGTTGAGGATTTTAAATACAAGCTCTTGACATTCAAAAATATGTGTTTTTCTTCAAAAATTTTGTATTTTTCCTGTTATGCAGCACTATACAGTCACATGCAGCCATACTTTGATGTGAAATCAATTCCAGGTCATGAAGATATGTGTTAGCTTTGATTTGAATTTGATTTGAGGGTTTAAGGCGTTGATTTGAGTTAGAAATCTTCATTTCTTTGCATTCAACCCGATTACCCTATTTTTGAGGGTTTTTTAGTCCAAACATGATATAAAGGGGCTCTTACACTTTTTGTGATTACTATAGCTTGTGTAAGAGGCCCCATGGATACTGTTGTAATTGTAGGATGCATGAATAGAGCGTAGGATGAGAAATAAAGAAGGTATAGTTGTTGTCCTCAAGAGTTTTATGAAGAAAAGCATGTGAAATGAGAGGTTCAAGCCTATGTTTCAACAAAACATGTATGGGAGATCTGATTTTATGAATTTTTATCCATGTGCAGACCTAATGGGTTGTTTCTAAACACTGAATATAAATTATATACATACACACACACACACACACATATATATATGTATGTATGTATGTATGTATGTATATGCATTTTTAAATGTAAATGTAAATGCAATTACCGATGCTCTCCTAGAACAATAAATGCAACATATCATTAAATAAATCTATATCTATGTATATAAATGTGTATTTCTAATGTAAATGCAAAGAGCATATGGTTTGTAGTGTTATAGATACAACATATCCATAAATTAATGTAATTGAAATTATAAAGTCTTCAACACATATAATATGAAATCATCAAACTATTAAACTACATGAGAAATAAAATGAAAATAGTAAATGCATATGTATGTGTATTTGTAAATGTAAGTGTAAAATAAATAAGAATAATGAAAATAGAGGGTTTAGAGTTTAGAGTGGGAGAGAGATAGGAGGGTAGAGGGTTTTATGTTTAGAGTTTAAGGGTTAATGGTTTAGGGTTTAGGGTTAAAGGTAGAGGGTGTTGGTTTGCTTACTGTAACTGGTTGGTCTTCTAATCTACCTATGGGATTTAATTCCAATCAAGGGCAGCTCGAGGACCTGGACCAACTTGAGACTTTAAAATCCTCCTACACTTTGGGCTCAGATGACCGAGGGTGATCCCTTAATGTGTTTGCCTACGCACCAATATCATAAACAACATTATACAATGATAATCCCATTGAATAGCTCAACACAATAGGATAATATCAATAAAATTGGTTGTTCAAGATAATATCAACTATGTAGCATGAGATAACTACAACACAATCCATAGTAAAATATAGTCATTAATTTTTAATTTGTAGCAAGCTCTAGGAAAAGACAAACAATTACTACACAAATAAGTACAACTTAGATCAAGTGCCATATATCCATTGCGGAGTCAAATTCATAAGCATCTAAAGGTTTATGACAGATTTAATACATAACATATAAGATCCTAAATATTGCATTACAATTTCATCAAGATGCATTCTCACCCAATACTACTTATCAAATCCTTATACAAAACATATCTGCCTATAATCTCATTCAAGCATTTTAATTAATTCTTTGAATTAAAGCTAAAATAAGGATTATACACACCACAATAGTGAGATGAATGAAACAACCCTTAGTCATCTTATTCAAAATTCGGATATGCATGTACAGTGGAGAGACATGAGTTTGAATTTATCATTTCAACTCAAATGCTAGTACTGTTATACAACATTAAATCCCCATGAATTCAAAACCGATTACAGAATAACTCAGAACCTAAAATGTATTTCTCTCTAAAACCAACGGACTTTACAATTTTCTCTGCAACTTCACCTAGACTCGACCAAAAATTATCTAACTTGCTAATCCGTACTGGTGCCCTTGAAATCCTTATAGAAAATGAAGGAGCAAACAAGCATCGGGCCAGAAAGTACACATGTCACCAGCCAAATGAAGCATCTAGTGATATTCCAAAAATCGTTACAACAACCATCACCCTGGAGAATATTCCCGTTCATCATGTCAGCTAAGAAAAATTGAGGCAACAACAAAAAACTACAAGAAACCCACGTCGAGACCGCCATCAAAGAAAAACTGGAGGCCGTTGTAACCGTAGCATTTGATTTACCACCCGTTAGTAATTCATTATTTTATTCCTCCTCAGTCAAATATTTATTTACCCACCCCTGATATTCTTCATCAGTCGGCCAGTCAAAATTAATTACCTCATTCACCTTGGCATTATAAGGTTTGTATTTTACTGCTACCTGATTTGCATCTTTTTCAAAAGATTCCAAAAATGAGCTGGTACTAATGATTTTATCCATACAGCTCACCAACAAGTCATAATCTGAGTCATCACAAATTAATGTAATTTGATCATTGATGATCTCACCTGCCTGAGCCTGCCACTGCTGGAATGACCTGATTTTTCCCTGCTCATCAATTATATTAGGTAACAATGTGTTACCCCAATCATTGAAATTCTTCACCAACTCCCTAATATTCCTACTCAAGTCATCCGGTAAGGTCTGAAAACCTTGCAATGATTTTACTAACACTTGAGTAAGCTTTAATGATTGGGGCCTATTGTTTGTATCAAACCTTGAGGCCTTATACATGACATCCAGATCACTGGCCCTAGGGATCCAATTTTCAATCAATGGTATCACTACCTCCTGATCCTTATCAATATTCTTTATTGCATCGAATAGCAAAGAATATAATGAATGTATAGATAGCAATTTATTATCAATCTTTTCATTCAAATGCCTTAAAATAGTAGTAACAATCTCTTTTTTCTTTGAAAGAGATCCCTCATCACTTACCCTCAAAGATGTCTGTAACTCATCAATTCTTTGCAAGAGATTCTTCTTTGTAGGATCAACAGAGCACTTTGTTTCTTCATCAATTTCCTCTAAAGAAGGGGTGAAGGCAGGATTCTAACTGGGAGACCCTAGTGTGGAAACAATTGGAGAAGCAAGAGGCACTGACCTTGCTATGGAAGGTAATGTACTAGTCCCTGGAGCACTTGATGTCTCCCTAATCTATCTATACCTAAACCTTTCCACCTCAGTTTGAAACTCAACATTCCTTTGTTGCATCTTGTTGTATTCTTCAATCAAAAGGTTATACTTCTCCATTAGGCTTTTCTTTTCAGCCTCCTCCCTTTTAGCAGTCTTTTGGGCCAATTTGGCCACATTCATAGTTAAAATAGTGGGCTCGGTGGTTGAGGTCTCTGAAGCTCTCTTTATTATTAATCCCCCTCTACAATTTGGATTATTTTTTGTAATATTTGGCTTTCTCCCTTGTGGGGCCAATGCCCAAATTGCCAAGGTTTCATACTCTTCACTGAAAGCAAAATCTTGAAGTGTTGCCTTGAATTCTTTAGATTCTTGCAAGGGATGCTTGGATTTCATAATAGCATTAAAGGCCACTACATCTACAATGTCCCATTCAAGAAGAATCAATACACCAGCCTGACTCACCAATTTTATGCCTTCCTCAGGAGTGATGTTCTTAAATTCTTCCATTAATTCAGCTTTCACTTCCTCATCATTCTCCTAGTCTGACCTATCAGGTCTTAGTTCTCTTCTCTCCTTACATTTATTTTGATATTCTTCAAACTTCATCCTCCATACCAATTGCAAGAATATAGGAGTCTTTACAAATGCATTGTCGTCTATAAACTCCTTACATGCTTCCATTCTTGCATCTTGTACACTTTTTCCTTTCATATCTAAATCAGATAAAACCAATTCAGCTAGCCTAGGAGGGGAAGGCATACCAACCTACATGTCTTGATCAGTAACAATAATTTCATCCATCAAAATCTCATGTGGTTGATCAGTTCTTTGCCTCTTAGGGCTTGGCTCAAATGGTGGTGATGGGGGACTATCTTTTGGTGATGACTCTAAATCAATGATCTTAATTTCCCCAGGCACTTTGAATTTTGGACCTGGTTGTGAAGGTAACTTCATAATTTGCTTCCCCTTTATGTCCACTTCTTCCTCATCACTATTGCTATCCTTTTTTCTCCTGTAAATGGGACACTTTTTTGTAGGCTGGTATGCTGGCCTTGTTTCAAATGGTCTGGCACCTTGTTCTTGTACACCCAGACTCAACTCTAAGTTTACTTTTTTGGTTCTCAAAGTACCCATAATCTCTTTGAAGTTCTCCATCAGAAAATCAATTTTCTTATGGTGGGGACTAAACTCCAACAATGGATCATATTTCGAATCCATGTTGTGCACAATATCTAATAGCTTATCATATTTAGGTCGAACTCATTTCTGATCAGGTCCTCAGGAAAGTTGAACTTATGCACAAACTTGCAAGCCTTTATTCTTTGTCTAAAAAGGGTAAAGAAACCCTCAAGATCATGTTGCCACTTTGGACCACATCTCAAATGATAATCCTCAAAGAATTTCTCAAAGTGCACCCAGCCTCCTTTTGAAAAGGCAAAATCAGATACCACTATATAATCAGGGAAAAATGTTCCCTTACCCCTCCCTGTGAGGTTGTCCTCATGGATGTAACCTATCTACCACATAACTTCTGCAAACCCCACTCTTGGTGGCACATTGTATGGTAGTATATGAGGGGCTCCTTGAAAACCATATACCCTCAAAACAATGCTGACTGGGTATGGGATAATGTCACCCCAGTTCTGACTGACTTTTAATTCTGGCTTCCTCCCCTTTGGCCTGGGGAAATCATGTAATTCCTCAAGAATACTAGGTACATTCACCATCAATCTAGACCTTAATCTGGAAGCAAAACAATTATCAAATTGCACATAACTAGTGCTTTCCTTACTACAAGATAAATCTGCAACCCATATCTGTATTGGCAATATTTCTCCATCAACCGATTGCCTTAATTTCATCTTCTTAGAGAAGAATTCAACATTCTTGAATAAAAACATATGCATCAGCATAGAATACCAAAAGAATTGAGTGTCGGTATCATTTTCTGCAGCTTTGACAGCCCTTCATGTATCCTCTTAGCCAAGAAAGAAGCAAAGTCATATGTGACAGAGAAGTTAGGGTGTTGTATTTGCACCCCCATGAACATGTATGCAATGGGAATCACTGCACCAGGACTGAAACCCAAAATCTGACACAATGAATAAAAAGTGGCCAGGAAATGATTTGCAAAAAAATTTAATCTGAAAGGTTCCTGGTCACTAGGGATGATATGAAATCTTGAACCTCCTGCCCTAGCTAGATGAGGTGGAAGCAATTTAGCTCTGAAAAGAGACTTCAACTTTGCATATTCCTGCTTCATTTCCTCAAGGTTGATAGGCACCAAGTCCTCACTCAGTTCACTCAAGTCAAAAATTTTTTGAATATCATCTCTGTTAATGTTTAACAAAACCTTTCCATCATTATCCCTAATTACACATGTGACAGGGTCATATCTTGCAGCTACTTCCCTAAGCAGGTCTACATCAGGGAAAATATTCGGTACCACCAGCTTCCCCATATCATCCATCCATTTGAAAAAGGGTGAGGAAAATTCCTCTTTCCATACCACAATCTGAACATTTCCAAACCCATGAGAGGAACCCTAGCATCAGCTATGTTGGAACAATTGTATACTAATCCCTCCCCCAGGATTTTCCCTTGCATCAAAACCAATCCCTTCTTTCTATCATTCGTTGACAAGGGCAATTGATCTAGGAAATCATCATACAAGTCTCTTTTTAAATAGTCAATCTAGCCAAAATGTTGCTTGGGTCATGCCATCTCGGACAAACTAGGGCTTCTTATAAATTCACACTTCAAATCGCTAGGACTAACCAGAGATATGAAATTACAGAACAAAATATTGCAATTTCTCATAATTTAAATAAACTATAGCCCTAAAATTTTTATCAACAAGCCCTATGATAAGTAAACAAATATTTTCCTTAATTCAAGCACAGAGTGACCGAGAAACACAGAAATTAACTCACGACTCTTTTCACAGAATTCCCAAATTTCGGCTGTCAGAGTTCACAACCTTGCTTTCGGCTCTGAAACTGCTTCACAAAATACCTGAATGGTTTGTGACACACATAAAGTAGGATAATTGATTTTATTTTGATCAAATTGTGCTAGTAAATGTCTCATCCACCATTAAAGCTCACTCGCGCGCTGCATGAACGACTCCAACCATATTTGATGCAAATTTAAATTTGAGTCGTCAATCCTTCATTTTGATCAAATCATCGACGACTACCTTCAAAACAAGTTGACACAATTGCCAACATGGCCATAAGGGGCTCACCATACCATACGCTATGAAGGAATTCCACCTGGCGGTTGCCCACAATATCACAATCGGTAAAAATCCTGCAACTTCGGATCACGCAATGGCAGGCAACCATAGATCTTGAGCATCAATGATCTCATTCCTTCAACACAGTCATCGGCCCTATCATTAACCCTCGAGCAGTTTTTCCATCAAGATTATAACAAATCCTTCGATTTGAATCACATGCATCTTAAGAGCAATTTAGTAACCCGCCTTTTAATGTATTTAAGGTCAGATTAATGTTCCATGGTATTTCCTTTATTCTTTCAGCTTCATCAGATGAGACACATGGCGACCGCCCGTGATATCACGATCGATGGTGGGGCCATCGTGGGATGGCGGGGAACGGCTGAGATCAAACAGTAGTTGATCAGTGGTCGTGCAATTTCATCCCCCAGAAGGACACGTGGCGTCCGCCTGCGATATCACAATCGGTAAAAATCCTATAGCTTATGATCACGCGATGGTGGGCAACCATTGATATCCGAAGGAAATTTGATCAAAGATAGCACGAATTCAATCCCTTCTGCAAAATAAAACATTCA
The DNA here is from genome assembly GCA_007258455.2 of Sequoia sempervirens. Classification (NCBI taxonomy): domain Eukaryota; kingdom Viridiplantae; phylum Streptophyta; class Pinopsida; order Cupressales; family Cupressaceae; genus Sequoia; species Sequoia sempervirens. The sequence continues at coordinate 2,246 of VDFB02099188.1, read as the reverse complement.
TTAAAAAGGATGAGGGGACATCACTAGGCCAACGGTAAACAACAAGATAAGTTGTTTTTTAAAAGATGAAACACAGGGCCAACCAAGACTTAGGAAATAAAACCCTGCAGAGGAAATAAAGTATTAAAATCAAAGTTGGGTTTTAATTTTAATCCGGTGACGTAAGCCTTAGCCATTAACCCCATTTGTCATGTCGTCGACGGCTTAGCCAAAGCCTTTCATTAAATACTAACCGTACAATGTGTAGGTTTTTTAGATTCGAAGATATGGGAGAAGATCTCGATCGTACCCCGCCAACTCGCAGACCTAAGGTGTCGCCCTGTTATTTGGCATGAGGTCAGCAAAAGGTAGATGTGTGTTCTGTATGGAATGTGGGGCCCAATCTCCACTATTGAGCTCATAACCATGGTTTTAGATCGACAACCAAGATCAAAAGCTAATGTAAATCTTTGTTGTTCCCTGCTAGCTCGCAGGAGGAAGATGAAGGTTGGCTAAAAGTCGAGAGGTCAACGAGATTGCGATGCGTAGCTCCAGCCATTCAGTTTGCAAAGTGCATAGGACCTGCCGACATGGTAGTTGGTTTCTGAGATGGATTAATGTTACTGGTCATAAGGAAGGTGAACAATGCTTCGTTGGATGTCAAACTGAGTTAGCCCGAGATAAACTGTTTGATCTGCCAACTCTTTAGGAGATCAGCGGGTAGTATTCAAAGTTGGAAAACAACACATGGTGGTCATTTTATCGTACAACTGCTGAAGCATTAATGAATTATTCCTTGCTTGTGTAGTCACATCGATCTCAATCTGTGTGAAGATGTTGTTGGCAATCATGAAGGGTGATCTATGGATTCTCATGCAGCTCAAGGTAAATGGTACCAGTACAACGCTGCCAAATTGCCATGTTTGCACATGCATTTTTACTAAGCATTGATGAAGGTTTCCATTACCTCGCACAATAAATGTAAGAGGAATTAACTACTAATAGTGTCATTCTTGTAGCAGTTAGAGCACTTTGTGGGTTGAGTCTAATCAAGTTTGAGTGCTTGTCTGACAAGAGAAAATGAGTAAGTCAGTAAGGAGGTATGTTCGTTTGAGCTCACAAAAGCTTGGTCTTGCTATTCAGGAAGGTGCTTTGGTTGACAATCCCAGGCTTGTGCCCACTAGATGCAATAGAAGGTTACAATTCCAGGACGTTGTTGCTCAACTAGTAGATGACAAAGGAAAGCAGTTGGTGTGCTCTATTACTAGTGTCGGTAGGAAAATAAGGTATGGGCATGGCTCCTCTGGATTCCAACACTCGTCCATTGACCTTACGAGCAACACTTCTAATGATGTAACCGAGACCGACTCTGACTACTATCGGTATTTACCTCGCTTCAATCACGGTCTGCCCTCTAATGAGGAAGTGATATCTATGGTGACATTTTCTGTTAAAACCCCAAGTGAACGAACTAGAACCGTATTGGGAAAGGACAAGAAAGAAGAGGAGGCTGAGGTTTCCTCTCCTCCTCTAGCAACAACTAGAAGTGGGCGTGTATACTAGGGTCTGAGTGTTGGTAAGGGCAGGGTGGCGGGTAAATAAGAAGTTGTTGTGTGGGATGTAAAATTTTGTGTTGATGATATTGTTGTTGGTGGTGGTGTTGGTTCTGTGTGTGTGGCACATTTTGATGTTGATTGTGTGCCTTCGTGGCAATTTGGTTGCCTAGATTTTTTGTGTGGATAGCGACAAAGGGGATTTTGATGACAATTTTTGTTCCCTTTTCTGATGGTAGTTACAACTTTAGCTTTCCCCAATTCATGCACTATGTTTTGCAGATTCAACGTGTGGGAAGTTTTGAAATGAAAGTCAAATGCAATGGAGATTTTGTTCAAATGAAAATTTGTGGTGAAATTACATTTGAGCCCGGAGGTTTGTTGCTCCCTTTGTCATATAAAAAAGGGAATTCAAGGCTCATTTGTAGGAAGAGAACTAATGAAAGCTCTAGCTAGGTTTTGAGTTGAATATGGGTAGAAAGATAGGAATAGAATAGATAGCCTATTTTGAGTTTTGGATGAATATATGCAAATTATCTTAAATTGTATGCAGATATGACTTATAAGCATGAATAAACGTATAATTCTAATATATTTTCTCTCCTTATGTGGATTTGAGTGAATTTTGAATGAAATGTTAATGATGCTGTCATTCTTCTTTTGAGAATTTGTTCAATTGTGTGTCTATGTTTTGTTTTGATTCAAGAAAATCAA
>VDFB02099187.1:0-18722 GCA_007258455.2 Sequoia sempervirens | reverse complement strand
AAAAAAATAGGGGGACTCAGATGCCCAAGGGCGTCCTAGTCCTAGCCCCATTTTCTAGGATTTTGAGTGTTGAGGACAAAACATTAAATAAATGCATTTGTTCAATGCTTGCAATTCTTAGAAAATGGTAAAAATAGGCTATAGAATGCATAACTTAGGAAATTAGAGACTTAGTTAGGCTCAATAATTCAAGGGGAGAAAAACATAGTGTGAAATTGTCAAGGGTGACAATTTTTAACATTACAAGAAGAAGCTAAAAAGCCAAGGTGCGACACTTTCAAAAGGAAACAAAGGAGATCATTTATTAATCAGCTATGAGTCACTGCATAACACTCTTGTTCACCAAATAAGATATCCAGGAGTCTACTCTCAACAGGACTAATTTATGAAAAGATTGTTCTAAGGAACATGTATCTCTATTAAAAGTAGTTAAACTGTTGGGCATAGAATTCAAATTTGGTTTCTCTAATCCCACTTTATATAGTTACTATTTTTTTTGTTTTAGATTATTCCTCTTCCTATCTTTGAGGGAGAGTTGACATTTATTTCATGAATTTGGTTTTAGTCTGTGAATAATGAAACTCCTCATAGACCCTATATAGTGGGATCTTCTATCGAGGACATTTAGTTGATAATTTCTAGTTAGTTGTTTATTTGTTTTCCATTATTACTTTTTAGTTGCAATAATAGAATATGTGTTATTGAATAAAAGATCTTCAACACATTCTTGTTGGATTTTATGTAAGAGTTTAGTGTTAGAATGCAATAAATGAAATTGGTTTGATATCATGATTTGTTGAGTAAGTAAGTGAGTATTTTATAAATTATATGGAAGCAACAACTAAAGAAAGGGTCACTTGAGGTATTGCTAACCCACTTCAGTTTCTATTGTTAGATTAGATAATGCATTGTTGAATTCAGTTAGTAGTTTTTGGTTCTATGTTTATGAATGCATGTGTTGTAATTTATGAATTGAATTGTGTAGCTTAATGTTTGGTTCCATACTCCAAAGGAAATAGCTAGGTTAGGACACTATAATTTTAATAGTTGATAGTTACAGTCTTAAGCATTAGGTACCCATAGCATAAGGTAACAATTTATATTCATTTCCCTTATTTTTTGAATTAGAAATTTACTTCACTTTCCAAAATTTTCTAGCTTTTGTACATGTGTATTTTCCTATACTCTATTGATGTAGGATGTGTCTAGAATCTATGAACATATTTTTCTAGCACTATCTAAAGTTTATGGCTCTTTGGTTGATAATTAAATGCATCTCTCTTGTGAAGGATGAACTATTTAGTTAGGGATTCTTAGGTCCTCTAAGCTGTGTGCATACCTAGTAGCACCAAGTTAATTAGACATTAGAGGGGTTCCACAGATAGGATAACCATGCAATGCATGTAGACATGGAAAGTAGATGGGTGGTATAGGGAGGTGAAAGTATGACAATACATTATGGTGCACTTTCAAGAGAATGACCCAAGGGATGAAACTATGGTTGGATTGTAGGGATGAGATGGGTAAATTAACGATGTGTGCTCATAGAAAATCATGGTTACCTATGTGACATCTATTTGCAAGTTTTTTATCATGTTACTTGCCAAAGGTGTCACAAGAGTGGTTTTCACCTTTGGTTGAATTTATTTCTATTTACTATTGTGTGGATTTGTTTTCTTTTCTTATTTTTTATTTATTTTATTTTATTGGTTTTGATATTTTTGGATGTTTTTTACTTTGGAAGACTATTACTTGGGGCTTAGTCGTACAAACACTTCAGATGTATGATGTTCATCAATTATTCTAGCTCATGGCCTTTTAGTGTGGCTATATTATATGCACCTTATCCAAATTTGGAGATGATAACATAGGGATCCAACCAATTTGTCTCAATATTTCCTTTCTTCTCTCTATATTGATTGGTATTCCTCTAGTTCTTAAGAATAAGTTTTCCCACATCAAAATCTCATTTTTGGATGATTTTTTGTAGCTATAGCATAATTAATTTTGGTACGATCGACACGATTAAGAGTGTTGAGATGATTTTCATCAATAATTTCAAGCTCATTTAGGTACATGACACTATATAGCCTTCTTCAAAGATGGGGTTTCATAAGGAAGCATATAATGATGGTATTTTGACCTCAATTAAAAATAATAGTGATGCAAAGCCAAGGTGAATATTAACTCACAATAAACTAGTGTCAATTCAAAAATAATGAATTCTTCTTGGAAACACCTTCAATCTGCCAGACATCAACTCACCCTCAAGAAGTCTTAATCCTCCAATCTACAAAACAACTACAAACCTCCACCAAGGCCCTAAAAAAGTATCTCAATGTTACAATGATGATAATTTATCCATTTAAAGTCAACCACAAAGTCAAATTGAACACAACCTTCAAAACTCACCTTTTAACACTAGCACTCCTTATAGTACAGGGAAACCAATTTTTTAGTCTTTTTCCCAAATCCTTCCAAAACACATGAGAAATAAATGATGGAATCAAGGACCCTTTTTAGATTCATTCAACATATCAAAGACCTATATATCACTCTTTTGGATCAAAGGCTTCAAAATCAAGGATTTCACAATTTTAGGCCTCTAAAAATAGTCTTCCAAAGAGACCCCCCTTAGATCTTCACACCAGGTTACTACACCTAAAAATAGTCTTTTATTGTGTTTCAAAATAGGGGATTTTACAGGTCTTAGGACCTTATATGCTCATATACACTCTCAAACTCAAAACCCTCCTAAAACATGCAAAAACCAAGGGTTTTGGGGCACCATTATTGTTTTTCCAACTTCCAGATCTTTCCCAATCAATCCAACTGCTCATAAATATTTATTTAGGTCCTCTAATGCTTAAAATACACTAATTAGACTTTTGTAAATGTTATTTCTTCAATCCTTAGGTTTGTACCATCATCTTCATAGGGAAAATCATGCATTTCCAGCCCTTCCTTCTATGTTTCAAGCCAAGAAACCTTTCCTTCATGCCTCCTATCTCCAAAAAAACATCCCCTACTCCTAAACATATCATCCCACTAAGTTACAAGGAGTTACAATAGGTAGGATGATGTTTTAGCCATTACAATGGCTTCAAAAACCCTTGTGTTTGCTCAACCCGATATGGAGGAATTAGTGGTTTTCAAGCCTAATGTTCTAAAATAACCCATGTAAAAGAACCAAAAGAAAGTTAGAACATCTATCCATAGAATCAAATAAGATATCAGTGCATTAAAATCTTGTACGACCTGCTCACAGTCAAGAAAAATTGAAATTACAGTGAAAACAACAATAAGAACAGATGGGACTTTGTTCAAACTATACAAAACCCCTATTATAAGACAAAAAAAATTAAAGCATCCAATTTTGTAAACTATAAATAACCTACCCTAAATAACCTTTTCCAAGTCTTGGATTAGATTTCAAATGGTCTTTTGAGACCTTATTCATGACACAAGATTCAATAACACTACCATTGACCTACTAGAATTTCAAATGATCAAATATTGATATTGTGGTGTAGGTGCTCCTACACTAAATAGTGGCACCATAGATAAGGGAGTAAGGTGTGGCACTAGTAGGAGTGTGGATGTTGGTTTAGTAAGCCCAAATGATGGGATTTAGTTGAAGGTACAAATCACAACTAGCCTCCTTGATGATTTTATTAATTATTTTGATAATGGTTTCATTGAATGACTCAACTTGGTAATTTCCTTATGGGTACATGGGGTGGACGACTTTTGCTTGAGATGAAATTTCTCATAAAATTACCATAATTCATGGTTTCTCCAATTATTTTCCATTATTGATGATGAAGGTAGAGGTATGTCAAAGTGGTGATTTGGATTATATGATGAAAGTGAGTGGAATGTCTTTGACCCATGTGGTAAATTATTAAATAAGAATGATAATGAATTTATGGCATTAGAGGATGTGGTATTAATCTTTCCAATAAGGTCAAGACTCCATGTAGAAAAGGGCCATAGAATAGTAATGGGTTGTAGAGCATGTGATGGAGTATGTATTAGGACCCCATGCTTTGGAGAGATATTTATCCATGTGATGGCAAGAATCTAATTCCATTTTAGGCCACTAGTACCCTGTTTGAAGGAGAATCTTGCATATAATCATGTCACTTTTTTAGCACTAAAAATTCCATTAGATACTTCTTGAAGTGCTAGGTTAGCCTCATCTATATTGAGACATCTAATCAAAGTTTCATCAAATCCCCCATTAGAGAGTGTTCCACCAAGGAGGGTTTAGTAGGAGGCATGGTGGATGAGGGATTTATATATTTTAGATTATATACTAGGTGGGATGGTTTGGTCTTGGAGGTAAGCATATATGTCAATGTACCAAGGGTTGGCAAGACCAATGATGTAAATTATTTTAGATTTAGGGGTTTCATAAGTGAGGATGAGATGTTTTTCCACAAGTAAACGGTACTTGTGAGAATTATTAAGCATATATTGAAGAGATCTTATGGTATCCATTTTGTCAATATCCATGTTGCTTATGTGAGGGACTTGTTCAAAAGAAATTTCAAGGAAACACCACTTGAAACTATCCACTATGAACTTATAGGGGACAAGATTATCATCCTTTATGAGGTACTCATCATTAATTGATTAATAACTAGCTACATATCACCAAGTAATTGTAAATGCTTAATGTTCTACTATACCACCATTTTAAGACTAAATACTAGTGCTTCATATTTTGATATGCTATTTATACTAGGGAACTTAGTGTAGAATGCCTTTGGAATGAGATCACCTTGAGGTTTAATGAATAGTATATCAACACTAGAACCATGTGAAGTAAAGGATCCATCAAAGTATATATTCCATGGTTTGGATTCTTTATTATGCAAGATAGAATCAATAGGAAACTCTATGATTAATATATGACTACTTGGAAAAGAAGCCTCTACTAACTAGTCTATAATGTATTTCCCTTTGATTACCTTCTAATTTACATACTCAGTATCAAAATCATTAAGGAGAATAATCCATTTATCCATTCTACCTATGATTACTAACTTAGATAGTAGGTACTTTAGAGGATTCACTTTAGTAATGAGATGGGTGGTTGTATTGACATGTAGTTTCTATAGTTTATATGAGCAAGATATCACTATGAGATAAGCTTTCTCCATATGGGAGTAGTTGAGTTCACTTCCTACCAATATATTAACAAGGAAGTAGACATAATTTTCTTTTCCTTGGTTATTATTCTATGCAAGGAGGGTCTCCAAGGCATGTTGCATAACTAAAATCTATACCAATAGAGGATTCTTGTGTATAGGTTCCATTAGAATTGGTGAATTAGGAAGAGATCCATTTTTTGATCAAATTCTACTTGGCATGATGGTCCCATTAAAAGATAACATTATTCCTGAGTAGGAATGAAAATGGATGATATTTATATGTTATTTGGGAAATAAAGCATCTAGTTGGTTGGAGATTACCTTGTAGACTATGCAATTGTGTAAGATTATAAGGAGGTGGCATTTTGGTTAACTTCAATACCATATTTATGAACAATGAATCCTATGAGTTTTCCTAATGTGACCCCTAAGACACATTTATTAGGATATAGGGAGACCTTATATTCTTGGATTCTTTAAAAGATATGGCACAATATAGATATACGATTTTCCTTATGTTTGGACTTTCCTAGAATATTGTCTACATAATATTAAACAATATCATGTATCATGTTATGCAATATCATTGCCATATGTCACTAATAAGTAGCACCAACATTTTTTTAGGCAAAAAGGAATGACTATATATCAATAATTTCCCCAAGGCCTGATAAAGGTGATTTTTTTCTAGCCTTTTGGTGTAATATGTATTTGGTTATATTTGAGAAATTCATCCATGAAGGACATCTAATTACCAACTATTACATTCACTATCATGTCAATATTGGGGAGATTAAAATCATCCTTAGGGAAATCTTTCTTGATATCTATGAAATATATACGTGCCTCAATCCATTTATTCTTCTTACTTTCTAGAAATAGATTAGACATCCACTTTGGATAGTTGATGAGTTGAATGACTTTGACATATAAGAGATTTTGAAGTTCTTCCTTCACCAAGAGGGCCACTTTATGGTGCATATTTTTAGCTTTCAGAAAATTGGTTTAGCATTGGGTCATACCACAAGGTGGTGAATGACCAATTATGGGTTAAAGCCAAGTATGTTCAAATATGACCATGAAAATATACTAGGATAGTCTAGATAAGTATTATAAAATGTCTTCTTTTTCAACTCAAAATCTAAACTAGTAGATAGTTGTGTGAGTTTAGGTTCTACCTTTGTCCCTATATTAATGGATATAGCTTCCTCAACAAGGATAACTAATCCATCTTGGAGAGGTGTGTTGATGTGTTTTCTAGTCACAATGAAATTAGATAAAATTCACAAAGAACTTTACCTCTCTTGAAATTAAATTAAATTTTGGAACATAATTCAATTATCCCAAGGCTTCGAATGTCACGTCTTGACTTGCAAGGTAACTCAACAATTTAATGTGGACATTGTTTCAATAAAGGGACTTACAAGCTTGGAAACTAAAAAATAGGGAAGGATTTTAAAATAACAAATTGATTCATGTATTCCACCTTAAATAAATGCTTAATAATCTAAAATATAATTAAATTTATGCATTCTAAAATACTTTGTCATCTAATATGCAATATTTTGATGCTCTATCTCTTTAAATTTTGAAGGAAAATAAAAAAGAGAGGGAGAGAGAAAGATAGGTTAGAAATCCTAAATTGCTCAACAATCTTGCATGAATATGCTCTAGAATTATAAAAGATATCATTGCATGTTTATGCTTCACTAACCTATCACAATTACACATAAATGATGTAGAATCCAAAGGAAACTCATGAATTTAAGAAAGGGATCAAAATACACTCAAATAATGGCATAGTACTTTGATATTCCTAAATATTAACAAGAAATTTTAAGTTGAATTTAGATTTACAAATTCATGTCTCAATTAATATCAAAATTAGAATCCTGCAAGTATAGACAAACACAATTTATTGATCTAGTCGAAAGGAAACCGTGAAGGAAAAAATACAATGATAATTCTTCAGTATTTGTCCCACAGTTATCAATGATTTCCTCTTCTTTAAAATGATCAATCACATGGCCTTTTAAAGACACATGCACTCAAAAAGAAGTTACAAATCAATAAAAAAATAAGTTTTTAATTGATCTTCAATCAATGGGTCAAATTTAAAATAATAACATATTCTTGTTTCAACAACATATTCTAGCTCCTAGGATGTCCTTGGCATATTCTCTTCTTTGATAGGTTGTACATGGATTATCACTACAAAATGAACCAATAGCTTATCACTACTTGCAAAAGAAAGCAATTAAATTCGTCAAATATCACCATCTTTACAAAATAAATCTAACTAGCAATCACACCTTAATGTGCAATGGGTATGCCAAAGAAGTGTGGAAGGTCATTTAAGATAAATTTTGGTATGTTTTTTGCATACATTTATGTAGTACATGAAGTCAATTGGTAGGCCATTTAGAAAATGATGTTGTTTGTGCAACAAATTTCTCAATGGAGAAGTGATAGCTTCAAATAAATTATGCATCCACTTATAGGGATCCAAACATGATTGAAATAAAACCTCTAAATCAGGAAGATAATCAGGTTCCATCACCAAAAAGTTCATGTTATGTTTGCAATAAGGAGAGAGGGGGGGAGAGAGGGAGGGGTAGGGATAGAAAGAGGGAGAGATAGAGAGGGGAAGAGCTAGAGATAGAGGAGTAAGGAGATAGAGATAGATATGGAGATGGAGAAGGAGGAGAGGGATATGGAGAGGAGAGAAGGAGAGGGTGAGATAAAGAGAGAGAGGAGAGAGGGTAAGATAGAGATGGAAGAGATAAATATATAGAGAGGGATAGAGAGGGAGATAAATGGATGAATAGAGAGAGGGAGACATGTCTAGAGATAAAGGGGGAGAGAGGAAATAGAGGTAGAGATGAAGATAGAGCGAGAGAGGAAGAGGGAGAGAAATAGACAGCGAGATATAGGTAGAGGGAGATAAATATAGAGAGATATAGGGAGATAGAGATGGAGAGATAGAGAGGACAAGGTAGAGAGATGCAGAGGAAGAGGGAGAAATATAGATGGTGAGATAGAGTGATAGAGAGATAGATATATAAGGAGATATATAGAGGGGAGGAGAGGGAGAGAGAGAAAAAGAGATAGACAAAGAGAATTAGAGATAGGTAAATAGAGATAGAGAGAGGGAGAGAGAAATAAGGAGAGGTAGAGAAAGGGAGAAAGAAGTAGGGGGAGATAGAGATATATGGGAAGAGAAAGAGAGAGAGATAGAGAAATAAGGAGAGTGCACAGAGAAAGGAGAAGAAGTAGGGGAGATAGAGATATATGGAAGAGAAAGAGAGAGATAAATATATATGAGAGAAAGAAAGAGATAGAGATATGTGAAGAGAAAAGGAGAGAGAGGTAGAGATAGAGAGATAGATAGAGGGATATGGAGGGAGTGAGGGAGGGAGAGATGGGTAGAGATAGAGAGGGGGATATGTTTGTCTCCTTAATTACACAATGGGTACATTGAAGAGGTCTTAAAGGTGAATGATCATATCTTTAATCAAATGACATGTTACCTTGAGCATAAATCCCCAAGGACACATGTTATCCTTGAATTGTTGAGACATGAAATAATCAATCAAAATTTAGTTTCTCTTTTCTCTCTCCTTTTCTTTGTATCTCTCTTTGTCTACTCTCTCTCTCAATCTCAATCTCTATTTCTCTCTCTCCCTCTCTCTCGATATCTATCTATCTAAATTTGTCTCTTTCTCTCATTATCTATCTTTTGAGTTTCTCTCTTTGTTTTAACCAATAGGCTACATATAGTGTGAGATTTGAGCCTAAAACAAGTATCACACCCACAAACCACTATTGAGTCATTGGAAGGTAAACCAACTTTCGTGTAATGGTAAAATCCTCTAAAATATCAGGTAAAAGCATCCAAAATCTCACTTAGCACATAAAAGCCAGATAAATATTGATTTGACAATTGGATGGGAACATTCATTTCCATTTACAGTATTTTTTATCAATTTGATGGAAACCTTTATTTTTTCATTTGCATTGGTTTATGTATTAAATTTATATGCAAATATTTCATAATTAGATAATACAATTTCTTTAAAGAAAAATCTAGATTTTTTAAAATTTATTTCATTCCATTATTTAACACTTATTGTTAATTATTTAATATAGCCACATGCAACTAGAATTTTCAATGCATCCATGCATAAACACATACTCTCTAACATATTAACGTACATATAGTTTTCTATCAATGTAATCCTTGAACCTCCTTTAGGTGCAAGTGCTAGTATATATACCTCACTCTATATAGAATTGTCTCCCCCTCTATCTCTATTTCTTTTTCCCAATCTATCCAAAGATCAATTAAACTATCCAGTTTTTAATATATTATTTTCATTTGTTCTATATAAAAATACTTTAAGTATTAAATATAATAGTTTCATATTTATATTTAATAACTTGAATTAGTGCCTTGTCTTCTTCTTAGTTGCTTTCTGTTTCCTGTTGGGTGTAGGTTTCTTGTATTTTTTTGTTGTTTTGAGGTTGTTGGGTGTTGTTGTTAGTTTATTATCTTATCTTAGACTAGCACCCGTTTTGTTTTGTTTTTTGGCCGATGGGTTGCTGCTGGTGACTTTTTGAAAATCCTGTTTAGCAGCGTTTTGTATCTTTTGTTGTAAAGGATTTCGGGTCCCTTCAAAACCTTTTTTTCCATATAATCAAAATTTATTATAGAATATAATATATAATAATAATATAATCTATATATACTATTATATATAATGATAAATATAATTATATTATATATGATTTAATTTGTACTATATAAAATATATATAATACATTAATCATATTAAGTATTATATTTATATGTATTTTTGTATTATATAAAAATATAATAATTATTTATTATTAATTATGATAATTTTATATATGTATTTAATAATTTTTTAAAGAATATAAGATATAATAATAAAAGGTAGTATAATTATATTATTTATAATTTATTTTTTATTATATAAAATATACATTATATAGTAATCATTTCGTAATGTTAAAACCTAAATGTACTCATTATTAGGATCTTGGCCATAATTTTCATTTTAAAAAACATACTCTAAAAACCTCATCAAGACCTTTTTTTTCAGGCTATAGCTCGCCAAATTAGAGAAGTGAGAGGTCAATACTAGCAAGGAAGAGTTTGGAGGAACAAAAACCAATAGCGGCAGGAAAAGCAGCAAAAGACAGAGAAAAACAATTGGGAAAATGGCAAAAAATATGTGTACTATCAAATCTTGGACGTTTGTATAACGAAATTGGATGAGCTTCCCAATGAAGATTCCCTTTATTGCTACCTTTTTAAATTTTTGCGAAAATCCGTGTTGGAGTGAACTAACAAATAAAACCATGAAGGACAAAAAATGATGAAAACAATCAACAACTGGCAATGGTTCTACTACCTTGCAAGGCCTATCCTTCATTTTCCATTGTCCACAGACAAAATGAGCTTCGAAATCTCAAATAAGGAAACACTTTCAGTGTAATTAGTCACTTGAATTAATAACATAAAAAGACACTATTTTTAAAAAAATAAAAAAAATTAGCCTTTTGAATTTGAAATAAGGATATTAGCTTATTATCCCCTTAAAAAAACATAGGAAAGAAATAATAAGCATAAAGTTTTGTTTTTAAGCCAAGAGGCTTCCTACAGTCACATAATGGATTGCAAAACCTAAGTACATTTTTATTCTTTGCATTTAAGTTGATGTTGAAATGACATGCAATTGGTGATAAAATCTTGAGTAACGGTTTGTATTTGAACTTTGTAACGACTGTAAATGATGTGTATTAAATTTTGCATGAGAAGTTAAAACCTATTACTATTATGGTAATTGATGAATGCTTAGGAGGACATTGTGCATTTCACAAAACATATTCTAATCACATTGGAGCCGCATTTGGCTACATGTCGAATGCTGGAAAAACCACTACACGTCTCAATTAAGGAGAGCTCCGAGTTTTTTTACTGACGGTATTCTAAACATAGCTAAATCCCTTCATTCTATATTGGTTTTTTCATAGTTTAGTACAAAAATGTAATGCAATGTTGATGTTTGTTGTAGGACATTATGCAAGTATCCATGAAAGAACATCACATTCCATATATACGAGGGGTGAACAAATGGTGTTGGATATATGTGCGAGTTTTCCATCTAAAAGAGGTGCGCTAAAAATCTATGATTCAAACTGCAAAACTTCCTTACACTAACATGCATTGTGATTGAGTAAATGATTTTATGTATCTCTAAATGTAGGCGGATTCAATTTCATGAATGGAAATGAAACATTTATGTGGGGAATACTAGAGTGTATTGAGAGGGACAATGGAGGCACTCGTATCTTTGTGCATAACCAATTTCATCCATTACTCCAGCCAAGACATGGTCTTATGTCTCTGTGCTTGGGTAGTGCATTGGCATGTCGATGTTAATAGTGGTAATGATGGTAGCCTAAGAAAAAGTGTAAACGATCTATTTAAAGACCTTCTAGCTCACCATCATGCACCCAAGATCCACATATATCATCTTTTTATTTTTACTCGGCTCCAGCAGCAAGGGCCTTGTTGCTTTGAAAGTCTCTGTTTTTATCTAATTTTGGTTTTCTGTTTACAAACTTTCTTGAGGATTTTGGTTGGAATAAGCCAAATATTATTATGGTTTTTTCTTTGCAACATTTTTTTGATGTATAAAAAATGATTTCTAAAATGATTTTTTAATCAAGAGAAAAAGAAAATGTATTTATGTTTTGCTTATACAGAGCAAGAGCAGGTAGTAGGATGCTCTTTTGTTGAAAAATAATAGAATATCAGAATTTTATTGCACTCATTTTGTAGTTCATTTCTTCCAATAGAAAGATTTAATTGCTTTCCTACTTCACTAATGTATACATTTTACCTTTTTTTCATTATTTTATTTGTATTATATTTTCATTTGTAATCATTTTAGTTTCTAATTCTGCATAGATTTTATATAGTTGGTTCTTCAATTATAATCAATTTTTAAATTATGCATTACTTTTATATAGTTGGTGTTAAACAACATAGAGTTGGTGTAATGGTTTCAAATGGCTATATAATTTCTAACTAGGTATGGTAGGAGGCATAGGATCTTATAGATGCACAACCTCAAAGCATGCAATTATATAATTTTGAAGGTTCTTTTAAAAATATACTAAAATTTTAAAAATTAATATAGATTCAATGTTTATAAATTGTTTAACATTTTAAAAAAATATATATAATCTTTATAAGTTTATATGTAACAAATTGATTAAAAGAATGGGTGCAATGTTTAAAAAGTAGCAATTATTTTTGATAAGGAAAGTAGGTTTTGAAGGGACCTGAAACCCTTTACAAAGGAAAAAAGCTACAAGAAAGACTAAAGCTATAGAGCCACAACCCAAAAAACCAAAATGTTGACAAATAAAATTAACAATGAGACCCATCAACAACCCTAAAGCAAAACATCAACAACAAGGTTGATCAAGAAAAAGAAACAACATAGCTACAACATCTTTTCCAGAACATTAACCAAGGCCAAATTTTCCTCAATGACCCCCTCGTGCATCTCCATAACATCCTTGAGCTCCTCAAATGAAATAGTAGCCCACTTCTTGGTCTTGCTCCTCATTCTCAAACACAGGCCAACATCCACATCCTTTTCCAAACTAGAGCAAGATCATAATTCTTCTCCACAAAATTCAAGCAATTCACATCCTCTATAGCCTTCTCAATATCACCTAGCTCCAAGGGTTTACCAGTACATTTCAAGGCTTTCTCATTTAAAATAGCAAGGCCCTTAATAGTTGATTTTAGAGAATTATTGCTAATGTTCACAACAGTCTTCAAATCATTAAACAACTTGCTAATTTTTTCCTCAATGTTACCTAATATCTCCTCAAAAGTCTTATGGACCACCAATTCCAAAGAAGAAATCCTCTCCTCATGAGTATTACCAAGGCAATCAACATCCACTACAAGTTTATCAAGCATAACATTCATGATTTTGACCTTACCATTAATCGCCCATTCCTTCTGGTTACTATGCACTAGCGCCACACAAACATCTTGCCAATTCTTCACCTGGACATTGAGCTCTTTAACTTTTGAGAAAATCCATTTAAACAGAGAAAGCAAGTTGTAACTACCATCCTCAGCCATCCTATAGAACATACCCATGTTAACCTCATCCCAATTAATAGGAGGCACAACTTTAGAATCAATATCTGAATAGGGTCCTCCCGAGGCTCCTCATTATCCCCCTTTTCTTCTTCATTAGGGGAATCCTCAACTTCAACCACCTTAGCTTTAACCTAGTTCTTATCTAGTATATTCGCCAGTTTTTCCAAGACTTCCAGCCACTTTGCCTTCACAACACTCCCTTTAACCTGGATAGTGCCAATAGGAGAGCCAAGAGGAACCTAGTTAGGGTTAACCCCTTTAGAACACTCAAAACCCTGAATCCCTTGAACGTTAGTCTCCATCGGCTGCACAGACCCAGGGATGTCTTTATCAATGCCATGACTATCCTCCACAATAGGGGAGCTCTCCACAACACCCACCTTACCAGGGCCTAGAGAAGGATTTTCACCATAAGCCCCCACCCTACCAGGTCCCGAAGAAGGATTTTCACTAGAAACAAGGGACTCCTCCACAACATTAGACATCTCCACCTTCCTCTTGACAAAAGGATTTTCTTTCCTGGGGCACTTTTTCTTCCCCTTTGCGCTCTTCTTCCTAGATGGCACCACAACTTCCTTCAACTCAAAATTTGTTTCATATCCCTTGGACTAGGATTCAAAAGCTTCAGAACCCTCCTCAGACTCACCATCCTCAATTGAAATCTCCTCAAAATTTTAATCCTCATCGTCAGAATTCCCTTCCCATTTTGCCGCAGAATCACCAGTCTCATAGCCAGAATTTTTAACACCCTTTTTGCAGGCCAAGGTCTTAGGAGAGACATGAATCAACTTCAACTTTATGTAAACATGAGATTCATAAGGCCTTCATAGAGAATGGCCTTCTTGCGGTTTTTTTGATGATCCTCAATAATATTCTCCATATAGAGAAAAAGATAAAAAGGAAACAAAACCAACACCTTGTGGCAGAAATTATTTAGAAGCATGAAATGGTAGCTATAAACAACAAAAAACCTACCCTCCAAGGTGAATTAATGCATAATTTCTAGAGCTAGATCCCTCCACAATGGCTTGAGAGACTTGCGGGCATACCCACCACTCCCAACTTCCTTGACCTTCTTCTTCTCATCATATTTAAAGAAATTTGCAAGGGCTTTCTTAGCTACACCTTTGTCTCTATAGAATTTCCTTCCAATGGAAGGAAGCCCAGTCACCTCCGCCACAAAATCCTCATCAATATTAAACTCCACCCCTTTGTAACCCATAATCCTACTTCTCTACCCTTTAATTAAAACCTCCATCACTTCAAGGTCTAGACCTTGTAGATTTAGAAAATGTGGGCTAACCCCACCCTTTTCTAGATGCTCCCACACAATTTCATTACTTTGGAACTCCTCACAAGAGCTCGGCTCCACTCTGCAACGAACTCCTCCCATGGCAGCATGCAACAAATAGGAAACAACCAACACCTTACTTTTTTGCAAAGACAAAATTAGGAAAACTAACCACAAAACAATGCAAATAACACCTACAAAGCATGTGAGCCTGCCAAACCAAGTACTGCCAACACTACATAGCTAGGCCATAATATCAAGGAAATCTAAAAGGCAATTATGAGAAGAGTAGGGCAAAGACTCTAAATGCAAAAACCAACTGAAAACAATAACAAAGAGCCTTTCCCTCATCTCGACCACCTTAATAACATGACACCTGGTCATTATTGGAAATGATCTTAAGGTTAAGTGGCAAGGATTCAAAATCATCCCAATTATTTTGAGCCACCACTCCCAAATTAGCTAACCCATCAGCCAACAAGTTAGCTTCCCTAAACACATGTGAAATTATAATCTCTTCAAAAGAATTAATGATGGAAAATGAATCATTAATGAGATGGGAAATAGACCAAGAAGGAAAACAATTCAACATAAGACACTTTATAATATTAAGAGAATCCCTCTCAAGCCAAAGTTTGGAGACCTCAAAATTTTTTGCCAAAATGAGGCCATGATAGGCTATTGTTTCCTCTACAAAGTAGTTTTTCTAGGTTCCCAAAGGGAGTGCCACCACAGAGACAAACCTACCATTCTCATCACGTAACACTCCCCCAAAACTAGCAGGACCCGAATTTCCCTTAGAAGGTCCATCAAAGTTAACTTTAAACCAACCACAAGAGGGAGCCTTCCACCGAACCCCCTCCCTAGAAACATTTATCTTCTTCACTAGATTAGAGAGGTCACAAGAGAGATTCCATATTTTTCCCACTAACAAATCATAAGGAGAAACAACCACTTTGAGATTAAAAGAAGGAATCATTGAGAATTCAGAAAGGAAATTTTCCTTGATAGCTTCACAAATTTTAAAGGCCATCCTAGATGACGACAGTTCTAGCTAATGGAAAACATGATTGTTACGTTCCTTCCAAACTCCCCACACCAAATGTGGCAGGATAAGAGACCACAACATCGAGAGAGCTGGATTAAGAGAAGGAGAAACCCACTGAAACCACAAGTCAGTGAAAGAAGCGGGAAACACCCAAGCTATATCCCACAACTAAAAAATATGAGCCCACACATCCCAAGTGTAACTGTAGCCAACCACCAAATGAAAACAATCTTCCATAGCTTCTTTACATAAGAAACACCTATTTGGCAAAGACATTCCCCTTTTCACAAGATTCTTGAGAGTTGCGATCTTATCTTGACATAGAATCCAGAAGAAAATATTAATCTTAGGTAGAAGCTTCACATTCCACAAACAACCCCAGAAAGGAGGGGGACCAATGAGTCGAGTCTGAAAAGAGAAGGCTGAAGAAATAAAAAACTTGTCATTGGGGGTCAACCGCCATACCACAGAATCATTAAGAGAATCAACAGGGATATGAATCAAGGAAAGAAACACAAATAGGGGCTCTAGATCCCTATTAACCAAATCAAGTCTGATCCAACTACCCTGAAGGATATAATCAGCCACAAAAACACCCCATTCCCTGATACAAAAATCTTGAAAGGGCCCCTCCAAGGTTCATCCTTCAAGGGGCCATGCCCAAACCACCAATAATCCCAAAACACAATCCTTCTACCATTTCCAAAGACCCATTGCAGGCTAACAACCATAGTCGAACAAGCACAAAGCATAAAGTTTTAGAGGACAAACCCCTGAGGAGGAACAAAATTCTCCATGAACAAATCTCTAAATTTATCCACTCCCCTCAAATATTTAAAAGAGTAAATCGCCGTCCATTCTTTGTCACTCACAAGCAAGTTCGATAACTGTTTCTCCATAAGGGATGAAATAAAATCTTTTAGCTTACGCAGGCCTAAGCCACCTTGGACTTCCAACCTGCAAACCTCCTCCCAGGACAACAAGAGTAATCTTTTCTTCTCCTCCACCCCAAACCACAAGAATCTTTTCTGAATGCCCTCAATCTTCTCCCAAAACCTTATGGGAATTTGGAACAAGCTTAAGTCATAAACCAGAAAATTTTGTAAATTCAACCTTATTAACTGAATTTTACCTGCTTGGCTAAGTAGAGCACCCTTCCAACCAACAAGCTTTGAATTAAACTTATCAATGATACTATTCCAAAAGGAATTATGGGCACCATTAGAACAAAGAGGTAGCCCCAAATAGGTTGAGGGGAGCTCCCCAATACCACATTCAAGAATACTAGCAATCTTCAATTAACGATGCTCCAGAGTATTAAGAAAAAAAGCAGTGCTCTTAGGAAAACTCACTTTCTAACCCGAAGCCACCTCATATTGTTGAAGAATAAGACAAATAGAGTTAGCCGCAAAAATGGAAGCCTTCGCAAGAATAACAATGTCATCAACAAATTGTTGATGGGAGAAACAAAGCTGGCATGAGGAAGGATAAAGAACTTTGAAGGCCCCATTAGACACTTCCTGGAGAAGATACCTTCCTTGAGATGCCACCATAATGATCAAAAGAAAGGGAGAAATAGGACCCCCTTGCTGAATACCACGAGAACTTCTGAAAAAGGTAGAGGGAAACCCATTGATAAGCACCACAAAAGGAGAGGAGATTAATTGCCACACCAATTGCAAAACCCAGTCCGAAAAACCAAATGCCTTGAGAATACTATAGAGGAAACTCCAATTCACCAGATCGTAAGCTTTGAACAAAACAAGCTTCAAAATGAGCCCAGACTTCTTGTTAACTTTAAGAGAATGGATTTTTTCATGCACCATGAGAATAGAATCCAAAATCTTCCTTCCCGACACAAAACCATTCTGCTGAGGTGAGATAATCTTAAAAAACACCCTTTGCAATCTTGAAGCAAGCACCTTTGAGAAAATCTTATAGATGGAATTACAAAGACTAATAGGCCTGAAATCACCAAAGAGCTCAACCCCGGGCTTCTTGGGGATTAAGACTATAAACGTGGAATTCAATTCCTTAAGAATCTACCTACTCCCAAAGAATTCTTTAGTGGCATTGAAAACATCCTTTGAAATTATCTCCCAATAAGACTGAAAGAACAACAAAGGGAACCCATCAGGTCCCGAAGATTTATTTCCTTCAAAAGGAAAAACCGCCTTTCTAATCTCCTCATCTGATGGAATACCAGTCAAGAACCTATTTTCCTCCTCCGACACCAAGTTAGGGATAACGTTAAGGTATCCCTATTGGCAGATAGGATCTAGAGGACGATCCTCCAAGAGAAGGTCCTCAAAGAAACATCGAGCCGCAAATCTTATTTCATCATCCTCTTTGAGAGAAGAATTATTCACAACAATTTTAGAAATCCTATTAGAGGATCTATGCTTCAAAGTCGTAAGATGGAAGAAATGAGTATTTTTATCCCCACTTCAAAGCCAAATAGCTCTAGACCTTTGCTTCTAGAACTCCTACTCCCTAGCCACAATGTTATGCAAATTAGCCAAAAGGAAACTTTCCTTCTTGAAGAAGCAAGGAATCAGACCCAAAAACCTACATTCTTTGTTGTACAATATCTAGTTTAGCCTTAAGCTCTAATTTTTCCTCAAAAATATTTCCAAAAGAGGCCTTGTTCCACTAAATCAAGTTCTGCTTAACAAAAGCAAGCTTCATAGCAACTTTATACATGGTAGACCCATCAACATTAATATTCCACCACTCAACAATTTTGGAACGCAAGTCTGGGTGACTAGTCCACATTTTCTCAAACCTAAATGGAAAAGCCTTTTTACGACCAAAGGGTTCAACATTCAAGGAAATAGGAAAATGATCTGATCCTAGCCTCATGAGAGCAGAAAGAGAGAAAGCATAAAATGCAACCAATTAGGATAAATAAGGGCCTAATCCAACTTAACCTGAATAAGAGCATCCATTGCATGCCTATTGGACCAAGTATAGGATGCCCTTCCCAAATCCAAATCTAGCAGAAGG
>VDFB02099184.1:0-41600 GCA_007258455.2 Sequoia sempervirens | reverse complement strand
TCAACGGTTGCCAAATTCCCAATAAAGTGCCTAGATCCTAAGATGGTCAGGCCTTAAGCCCTAAAACGATAGCTTCAAATGCAGCGTCTAATGCTTGATACGCAGCGTCTATAAGTCCGTTTGACAATTTGATTTTCATGTTGTTCGAAACTTAGACAGGTTTTTTTTTTATTGTTGCTATAGTTTTTTTTAAAATAAAATTTAACATATTAAAAATAATCAAATGTTATAATTTTCAGAATATTAAAATTTAATATCTTAAAATATTTAATTTAAGATTATTGATTATCAAAATATTAAATTAAATATATTAGTATTTAAATAAATTATGATTAGTAATAATTGTCTTTTGACGATTGGATGACCATAATTAAAAATTTATATAATATAATTTTCTATGATTATTTCAAATTAATTATAGTCTTTATTAAATTGTGATTATTGTGTTAATTATTTACTATTATTGAGTATTTTAAAATATTTAATTTAGATGATTAATTAATAATAAATTCAATTGAATATATTTAATATTTATAATATTTGAATTAAATATTTTAAAATACTAAATAATAGTAAATAATTAACACAATAATCACAATTTAATAAAGACTATAATTAATTTGAAATAATCATAGAAAATTATATTATATAAATTTTTAAATTAAAAAATTTAAACATATTTATATTTTAATATTTTTCAATTTATATTAGACAAATTTAATAACGAATTTTATTCCAAATTTTTTCCCTGCCAAACTTCATCCGAATTTCATTGTTGCGGAATACGAATTCGAACTCGAACCTTGTGACATAGTTCTCATCTACTAGTTTATTAACAAACTCATTTTTAGGTGAGGTCAAAGCTTTATTTTTTCAGTGATGATAGAGTTTCAGCTTGTTTATACCTGGTATCTGATACTTCAGGCTGAAGAGAATCAAAGACATGTTCAGAGGAATGAGCTTTAATTTTGTGGGTCCCTTCCTATAGTTTTTGACCTCATTTTGTTGTTTCTGAAGGGGAGAAATCATGTTCCAAATGTTGATGACAGTTGTAAGTTCTCATTTTGATTTTACAAGTGTGGATTGAAGATCTTCTATGTTCTTTGATTTCCTGGCAAAGTGGAGAATTAATCAATGGGATAGCCTGTGGATTGCACCATGCAAATTGCTGATATCTCTGCAATATTGTAGCTCCTATGCCAAAGCCACTGCAGAGTGATTTTGTCGAACATTTCCTATTAACAGGTTGCTAAAGGTACAAGATTGTTAAGAACCAGCAGAAAAGGACTTCAGGATTCTTGTAGATGCTGTGAATCAAAAGCCCTCATGATTAGTTGGTAGTCACCATGCAAGAGGTCTCAGCATTCAAATTCTAATTTAGAACTGACATGTCTGACATAATCTCCAATTGAGGTGGTGTTATGAGCAGCTTGAAACTGAAGATCCATATGATGAGAGTGCAATCTCTGTGGAAGAACAAAGAATTTATGTGCAATGATATCTCTAATGTATGTCTGCACGAGTGCAAAGAATTTTGAGCTGTCAGTGTCAATGGGTGAATGCAGCCTCTGCCAACATGTCAGACCGACATTTGTATGTCACAAAAACCCTCATTGTATTTTGACTGTAACTTGGCCTAATGCTGCTTTTTATTGGCTGTCTCAGACACAAAAAGCCCCCTGGTCAGCACATACCAGATTGTTGTCCCCAAACCTGATCCATTACTGATCTTCTGACTTGCACTACCTGACTAGAAAAGGAAAAGACACTTTTTACGGTATCTCATTTAATGCAAGCCACTATAATAGAAACAGAAAATGCTTCAAATATATGAATGTTGGAAGTTTAGATGCTGTCTACCATTATGTCAAAGTTACAAGAGAATACCTAAGTGCAGCTGTGTTGAGAAACCTGAAAATCCCTTCTTGATAGTGATGTTAAGAATGGTAGGCATAGTTGGCTACTCTCTAGTATTTACTGTCCTCTTAATCAGTTCTCCAACTGGCTGTTATCAAATTGGAATCATAAATAAGAAGGTTGCGAAGGATCCAAATTGAATGAACCATTAGAGGGGTTAAGCTTCCATAGTCACTGATAGTAGAATAGAGCTTTTGGGAAGACCTTATGAGTGTTTTTTGATTGACATTTGGATTCATCCTATGTGATCCACAATGTTGCAAGGAGATGCATCTCCGACCCCCTGGGACGCGTCTTGGGGATTGAGACGCGTTTCCCATATCGGAAACCTATGTGGAGATGTCCTTGCCTGTAGGAAATGTCCCATTGATGTTTCCTTTTGTTTGGCATTTAAAAAACAAAAAAAAAACCCTAAAAAACCTTGTTTTCATATGCCATGAGGTTTTGTAGCATTCTTTAGTAGATGTGATGTCGTGTAGAGCAAACACGCGATAATATTTCAAGATTTTCACCAGTTTGAACAAGTTTGGAAGGGTTTGGATGCCATGGAAGAGTAGACTCAGGAGAAAATTTAAAGATTTTTTGTGCGCAACTACCAACTAGGCAAGTAGAACTTTGACCTAGGTACGTCTGAAATTTTTAACTATTCGATGTTCCATCTACAAATTTAAATTATAGTAAATCCATAAATTAAATTTTTAATAAATTTGAAATCATTAGTAAACTAAATAATTTAAATTTAGGTCGAACTTGAAACTACATTTCTATGGCATTATTGATGCATGATGCGACTATAAAATTATAAATTATAAATATTAAGTCTATAACATATATGCTTGAAATGCATTTTAATTTTGTGAAGCCTCATTTAATAAGGTAAATCCATCTCTGAATAAAGTATAAATATCAGTCATTAGATTCAATAAAATTAAGATATCATTTGATTTAAATTTAAAATTTAAAACAGTCAAATTTATTGTCAGTTTGTCAATTGTCAAACTGCTAGTCTATTTCATTTTTTGAATTTTTGATTGAATTTGTTATTTTTAAATTAATAATTTTTATTTTTTTTGTTCAGAATATCAAGTGGG
The DNA here is from genome assembly GCA_007258455.2 of Sequoia sempervirens. Classification (NCBI taxonomy): domain Eukaryota; kingdom Viridiplantae; phylum Streptophyta; class Pinopsida; order Cupressales; family Cupressaceae; genus Sequoia; species Sequoia sempervirens. Next base: position 38,592 of record VDFB02099184.1, on the reverse strand, counting down.
AGAAAACAAGGCTTGTACCCACTATGGAAGTACTGTGATTGTGTTCCAGGGCTGAAGGGGACAGGTGGAACAACCACCATCACATGTAAGCTTTGTGAAACATCATGGCAAGGTACTTACAAGAGAGTGAGCTCATTTCCTTCACATATCTGGAAAAATTATTGATCCTTGTCTAAATGAGGTAGAACGATATGACGTTGTTAGGGATCAAGAAAGGGCCGATGGGAAAGTGTCTAATTTGAGCTCTCACACTTCAACGATAGGGGCAATTGTTGCAACTCAAAGTCAAAATAGAGTCAGAGGTGGATGCATCTTCTAGAGATGTTCATGTGACAACAAAAGATGTAGAAATAGAATATTCTTGCAAGAGACAACACATTGGCAACTCAAACCCCATTGGAAGATTATTTGATGTGCAAGGTCGAGAAGTGGTTGATGCAGCGATTGCACGCTTCTTTTATGCAAATGGAATACTGTTTAATGTTTCTCGCTCACCTTTTTATGGAGAGATGTCCCAAGCTATTGATAATGAACTAGTCGGGTATAACTATAAACCAACTGGGTATGAAAAGCTTCACACTACACTAATTGATAAAGAAAAAATTCGATTAGAGCAACAAGTTGCACAAATGAAAAGAGCGTGGTCTACAAAATGATGCAATATTGTGATGGATGGGTGGACATATGCTAGAAATCGTCCACTACTTAATATTATGGTAACATGCAACAAAGGGCCTTTTTTTTTGAAGGCAATAGATTGTTTAGGGCAAGAAAAAAATGTAGAGTTCCTTCATAACCAGCTATGTGATGGCATTGAGGAGGTGGAGGCATCAGATGTAGTTCAAGTTGTTACAGATGCTGCCCCTATTTGCAAAGCAGCAGGCATGTTGGTGCAAAAAAAGTACATGCATATATTTTGGACACCATGTTGTGTGTATTTGTTAAAATAATGCACTCAAAGATATTGACAAGTTCCAATGAATTTCAGATCTCATTGAAAAGGGCAGAAGAATACAGATGTTCATATATAACCATCACTAGAAACAAGCCATTTATTAAAAATTTGCTAAGGTGGAACTTTTCAAACCTGTCGATATAGGGTTTGCTTCTTATTTTATTCTTCTTGAGCGTCTTTGTGAAGTCAAAGGAGCTTTGTGTTCCACGGTAGTTAGTGATGCATGGGCAGCTTGGAGACAATCTACATCAAATATTGCAGTTGAGGTGAGAGGTATGGTCCTTGATGACCATTTTTGGGTTGATGTTAAATTTGTTGTGGACTTTATTAAGCCTATATCTGAGGTGATCAAATTTGTAGATTTAGACAAGTCATGTTTGGGAGAAATTGTAATGTCCCCTTCTGAGGAGTAGTTGGATATGACCATTTAGCCTATTTTATTCCCGTAGGCTAAGGTCAGGCGATAAGGGAATAAATTAAATTAATTATTTAAGTTGTCCAATAAAGTAACATTTTATGGAAAGCTTATTTTAATTAATTTATTAAAGTGACTAAAGTGGAAATTATAAGAATTATTAAAAAGGGGGTCACTTTTATATTTTTGAGCTGAATGAAATTTTATAAGGTGGGAATTTGAATAGGCTTTCGGGAAAGTTCTTGGGATTAATAAAAAAAGATTTTGGAGTTCATTTGAGATATGCTTGATTATCTTTTCTATTGTGAAATTTTGAGAGCTTCTTGTGGAGCAAACCCTTGGATGAAAATCTAAGGGAAATTAGTTTTGCTAGTGGAAGACCTACCCTGGTTGGTTACAGGCGGAGTCACACAGATTTTGCATTTGGGGTTCATTGACGAAAGAGTTTCGAAATTTGCAAAGTCTTTGATTCAAGGCAAATTTCAGAGTTGGGAAGATTTTAAAGGAGTGCAAACCTGAGGGAAATCAATATTATAATTGTTGTTCCTGACCCATCCATACCATTTCAGATTTATGAATGCCAATTTCTATACTATCCGTACCATCTATTTATGAAGGAAAGAATCGAAGGAATTTCTAAAGGCTTGTTAGCCTTTCATAAGCATATTACAACTCTTTTTGCCCGCTGTACCCATCATCAATGAACAACAACAAACATTAGGAGCACCATACAAGTAAAGGAGTGACAAGGAGGGTGACATGGAGCTGAGTGGGGTCAAACAGGTCAATGAAATAAGCATCGACTCCTCTTCCTTAGTGCATATTGCTTAGCTTGGGCTGCCATACCTCCTCTATGTGTCGCTGTACATCTGCAAAAGACTATTGACCTTTTTAGAGGTGACCGTACAAGTTGATGAAGGGCGTTGGAATATAGTACATGTGTTGGTTGGCATTTGACTAAGATCTTTCAGGTCAGCAATCTTGGGCATATAAAGTTGTCAATATTTTAAGTAAGTTTTGCTTTGAAAATTCCCAAGTTTAATATTATGTATCAACAGCATATAAAATAGATATTTCTTTCTTCCTGTGTAGTATTTTTCTGCTATAAAATCTGGTGCAAATATTGTTATCAATACTATGAAATTTGAGACATGTTATTTCAATGGTTAATGGTGAAATTTCCTTATTACAAGCTGAACATGAACTAAACAACAGTCATGCTAACTGTTTGACGAAATGTCTGAGCAATGAAACTGTGAAAGTTTTAAAAAAATTGGTATAAATCTGGTCTGGGATATTTTAGAAATTTATGAAGAAATAGATTCCATGTGTGAAAGAGTTAAGAAAATAACAGATGCAAGAGACCTTTCTCTATATCCTTTGATAGAAGAATAGATACATGGAAGATGGAACAAACTTAACGCACCCCTTCATTGTGTTGCCTATGCCTTAAATCCTAAATGGTATGATATACAAGTGACCAATTAGAGGGCTCCATATGAGGATAGAGAGGTAATGAAGGGATTTTGGGTTGCAATAAAAAAAATTTATGGCTGAGGTGAGGATGCTTTAATTATGAGGGCTCCATGGAATAAGTTTTCACGTGGGCATGGTGATTTTTCTTTTGTGGAAGCTTTATATGATATGCATGCAAAGAAGACCCTATAAAGTGGTGGTGGAACAATGAAGGTGAAACCCCTTAATTGCAATCATTTACAATAAGATTGCTCTCGCAAGTAGCGAGCTCTTTGTCTTGTGAGAGAAATCAGAGTACTTATGGTTTTATTCATTATTTAAAGAGGAACCGATTAGGGTCAAAGAAAGTGGAGAGCTTGGTTTACATTCATAGCTCACTTCACCTTCTCTCTCATGTAGAGTCTGGATACTGTAAATGGTCATTATCTTTGTTGTAGTCGACCGTAGTTGGCGGGAGTTATTTATGTTCAATAAAACTATAGTCGTAATGCAAAGAATTAATGTAGTGTATGTCACATGTACTCGGGTAATTAAGTCCCAATTAGTGATAGTTGGGTTGTTATGAAATGTCACAACGGTTGGTTTCTCAACCACCGCCGAGGGCTATATGTACTAGAGTCCTTGTAATCGGGAATATTATTATGGTATTGTTGACATCTATGTTATTGTGATGTTGGTGTTTTACTGTTGGACAAATAAGTAGAAGCATTCCTTATTTCATGATCTTGTGTTCTGGAATATGTTGTACGTATCTATGTTTTGTGCATAACTTAGTTTACTCTCATGGTACGTTGAAGTACATCCAGTGAGTAAATAGATACAATCAGGGCCCTTCAGCAAAATGGGACCAAAGTTCACCTGATGGAGAAGTTGCAGCCATGGTGGATGAAGTGGTTGAAGTAGATGGCCTTAGTGATTTACCTCTAGTTCTACTACCAACAGAGGAACCTGAGCTTGAGAGTGATGAGTATTTGGAGAGCATCATAGCTGAGGAACTAGAAATGGTCCAAATGGATGACATAGAAGTGTAGACAATAGATTTCTGATTTCTGATTTTTGTTTTTTGTATGCGTATCAGCCTATTAGGCTATCAACATTTCTGAATTTCAATATGTAACATCAAATATGTAGTATGAACTCTTTGACTCTTTCACTTGGACATTTGTGTGTATAAACTTTAAAGTTAATGTTAAACTTTACCAGTGTTCTTGTTTTGAAAGTTCAAAGTCCTGATATTTTCAGTTTTAATGTAGCAAATTTATAAATTATTAAATTATATTAAAAATAAATGGCATCTCCAAGTACCCCCATCTCCTAATTTTCAAAAATAGATGTACTGGTACTAGTCTCCCATACCAGTACCAATACCGGTCTCCTAGCAACCACGGTGATCCATCATCATGATATAGAAGTGAATTGGATTGCAGATTTAGAGCACCTTAAATATATAATTACAATGAACATATTGGATGCATTGTAGAGACCCACCTACAGGATAGCACTAATTAACAAAATAAAAATTAATAAAATCATCCACCAAAAGACCATCCATTAAATAAATAGCCATTAGAGACTAGCTGCTTAATAACACACTAGATGCATAGGGGAGACATAGCGACAGGATAGCACCGATTAAAAAAATCAGCCACCAAAAGACTATCCATTTAAAAATAGCGGTTAGAGACTAGCTGTCTAACAACTAGCTCTTAGAAAATAGATTCTCACCCCCTTGGCTCTTATCATCTGGTGGGTTCACCCATATCTATTTTAATTTTCCTTTCTTTTTCCTCTAGTGTTTTCTCTGGTACAAAATATTAGGCTGTAATACAGTTAGTAGAGCCAAATATAAGAATGCACATAACAAAGCACATGATGCTTTGTGTTTCTGGAACTCTCAATTTTTTCTCAACCTTATGTGCTAATTATAACCGCAAGAGTTTTGTTATTATGGTTATTTTAATTGTAGTTACTTCTTGAGGGTCCAATATGCTCTTTTGGCTTTGTGGATATACACAACAATCTTTTTGATAAATATTAAAGCCTATACCTTATACTAGATACATACTACAGCTTATTACATAAACTATAAATAATATGGGCTGTGTTTGATAATATATTAATGGCCAAAGTTGCCTTTGGAATATTATGCTTCAGATTTGAAAATTGTATGCTGCCCAATAATAATCAACAAGTTTGTCCAATAAATTTGTCTGTTGGAATCCCAAGTAGACTAATATTTTCCAGACCCTAATATCTTCTTCACTTCCTAAGAAAACACCAAATCTTTTACACTTGCAATAGTGCATTTTGGTTTCATTGCATTGTTGCAAAGTAAAAAATAAGAACAAGATCTATCGCCTTGCTTGGAAAAAATTCTATTTGTTGAAGGATTAATAAGATATAAGAGCTAGTAATTTAATGAATAGAGCCCTAGGAGCTAAATTGTTGTGGGAATCTTTTAGGAGAGAGAGAGGCCTTGTGTTCAGATACATATTTAGATTCATAGCTTATTTCAAGGGTTTTATACTTTTATATGTAGGACATTCTCCTTTTGGCTTAGCCATTTGTTCATCAGATCTTGCAGGTCCCTTATTATTCCTAAGCTTAGATGGTAGATCAGATGGGGCAACCTAGTACATTTTGACAAGATGTATTGCTAGACAAGCTGCCTTTGAATCTCCAAAATAAGTTCTGAAAACTAGCAGAAGATGCAATCCAATAATTTGGGACCTATGGTAAATGACTATATCAGACAATGATAGATTCAAAAATTAGAAAGATCTAGAACAGTCTGAGTGGTTTGGTGCTGGTAGGTTATCCCTTGTCAAAACCAAGCTCCTTTGTTATCTCCTTCATTGAGGTGACACAGATAGAATGGTTTGGGAAGGGAATGTGGTTAAGTATCAGTTAGGGCTATATATAAGAAAGCTCATGTGGAGGCCAAAAAACATTGATTTAGTTGTTACCTTGTGGGAAAGTTTCAATCAGCAAATGTTTCCCGAAGGTGAAAGCTTTCTTGTGGGTGGTTGCAAAGGAAATAATTTTGATGTCTGATATATTAATTAGTAGATGCTTCCATGGTTCTTTACTTTGCTCTTTTTGTTCTGAGGTCAACGATTTGTTTGACCATATCCTTATACATTGACCATAAACTTGGAAATTTTGGTATTCTTTCTTGTTGAAAAAGAGTTGCTCTTGGTCTTTCCCAAGTTCTGTCAAAAAATTAATTGATGAGTGGCATGTGAAAATCAGAAGTGATCCCTTGAAGGTGGATGGTGTTCCCTTACTTAATCACATGGAATTTGTGGAAAGAAATAGCGAAGTATTCAAAGACAAAGCTTCCCTGCTACTGAGACTTGCCTAAACAATTGAAACAGCCATTTCACAAGTTCCCAATGGTTGGCTGAAAGAAGAATCCAGGATTGAGAAGTGCGAATTCAGATTTTAGAGCAATTGGTAGTGTATCAAATGGCCTTATATGGACCTTCACACAATAGTGGGTTCTGTCTGGATAGGTCTAAGAAAACCTAAGACCTTTTGACCCTCTCCTCTTCAAGCTGTCTTCAAATTAAAATTTTGATTGTTCTGCAAAAAGGTAATGCAGGTCCTGCTAGAAGTCATAAGGTGTTTAGAGACACTAATTGTTAGCCAGTTAGAGCAATTGGTAGTGTATTAAATGGTCTTCTGTGGACCTTCACCTGATAGTGGGTTCTATCCAGATATGTCTAAGAAACCTAAGACCTTTTGACCCTCTCCTTTTCAAGCTGTCTTCAAGTTAAAATTTTAATTGTTCTGCAAAAGGCAATCTGGATCCTGGTAGAGGTCATGGTGTGTTTAGAGATACTAATTGTTAGCCAGTTTGATCAAAAGCAATAGAAGTGGGTAGAGAGATCAATAATTAAGCTGAGTCAGTTGCTATGCTAAAGTGTCTTCAGATTAAATGTTGTAATTGAAGGTGTATCATAGATAATAATGAAGGCAGGAAAAGGGGATAAGGTGGAGTTTTGGGAGTGTTGTACCGATACAATTTTTTTTGTATTGTGTCAAACTGCAATCTAAATCCTTGTCTTCAGTCAAAACAAGAGTTATGTTTCAAGCTTGTTCATGGTCATTTGTGTTGTTTTGTTGTCTTTCATTTGTATAATTGTAGGATTAGTGAATGGAGCTTTTGAAGATACCTTTCATGGCAAAAAAACAGAGGTCAATTGGTGAAGAAGTAATTGAAAAATTAAAATTATGAAGGCATGAGAATATGCAGGCTCATGTCTGGGCATGCGACATTATAGATAGGAACATGTTTAAAATTGGCAGAGGATATGGTATAATGGATTGGCGAGCCCTAGATTTGGGGTCAACACAAAACTAAGCAAAGATGTACCGCCATGTTCATGGGCAAACTCCCTTGAACATGGAAACATGTCTTCTCAACTTAGATATGCAAACATACTATAATGTCCCCTTCTCAAGCCTAGTCAGCTGTTGTGTCAACCTATTCTAGAGTACCTGTAGGCTAATTGGAGGTGGTTAGGGGACTCCAAAGTTCTTGGAGAGCTCAATATCATTTTTCTTGCCATCCAGTGGTGTCTTGGTGTTCAGATGGTTCTTAGCATGGTGATGGTGTTCTCTGTTGTGTTTTTGGTCATCTGGGTTGTTCTCCACATTTTTTGGAGAACATGACTGTTTTTAGTAAGTGCCTGTTTTGGCACCAAGCATCTTTCCCTGGCATCAGTAGCTTCTTGGTGCGACCATCCGTTTCGGGTGCCTTGGCAATGCTTTTTGTAAGGTGGATGGGTTTATTTAAATATTTGCACTAAAGTTATAAAGTAATGTTTTAGTATTACTTTAGTGTTAAATATTATAAAGTGAAATATTATTTCCCCAAGTTGGGCCACTAGGGAAAAAGTACACGGGGACTTAAAATGTTTTAAAATTGTGAATGGGGCCTTTTTGAGGGAAAATAAAATATTTGAATTTTTAAAAGAGCCTTTTTTCCCTCCAACTCTATATAATGGGGTTTTGGCTCTCATTTTATTCATTTGAATATGCACACATAATAGGATGCTGTCGTAGTGAACATTGAGTTCTTCCAGGAATTGATTGAGGACAAAAATCCTCGTCAATCTTCACTAGTTTTGATGGTGTGAGATACATCCTAGCTGGTTGGGTGTTTTTACTCAGGAAACACATTGATTTTTAGGAGTTTTGGCTTTTTTCAGGGTTTCCAATATGAGGATATATGACGTTTTTTGAAGTGTGGTTTTTGGTATGATTATTATTCAGTTTGCAGAGGATTTTGGTGTGTTTAAAAGTATAGTTGCAAGCATTTCCTATACCTAGCTGTACCCTTCACTTAGCAGGCCGTACCCCTTCAAAATGGACCCCTGGGCTGGTGTGTTGACCTTGGAGTTGTGGGTATCATTGAAAATGCTTTTCTAGAGCTGGGCGACCCCTGTTGCAGAGTTTTTGTCTGATGAAAAGTTGTCGTTTATTTTTCTGAGGAAATCACCCTTCTCTTGGCAGGCTGTCCAGGTACTTGTGAAGTTTTCTCTTCAAGTTTATTCCTATTTTGGCTTTTCATGTGGCTGCAAACACCCATACAGTGGCGCTCTGTTTTACTGGAGTGATTTGAGGTGGTAAAAGACATTTTGGAGTTTCAGGGAACAAAAGTTATAAAATAAATACCAAGTCGCCCTGTGCATATTCAGCGCCCAGCTAGCTGTTGCAGTTGGTATAAGGTGCATAAAACTCATTGGAGGGAGCGAATAATGCAGTTTGGAGTGAAGTTGACAGGTCTGGGTATCCCTTGGAGTGGTAATTGATGTTCGGAGTGATTCTTGAACCTCTTGCAGCAGTTGGACAGCTTGTTAGAAGAGCTAGTAATTGGAAATTGCTTTGTTGCTGACTGATGCGGCTCAGAAATTCATCTACAGCAGGGTCTGTTGGGGTTTAGAATGGCTATTCCATGAGGTATTTACCTTATATTTATTTTGTGTAATGATTGAAATTTGATGACTTATAGTGAGGTTCTTAGTGTAGTTTGAAGCTCCAAAATTGTAACAGCAATGTGTACATGGAAAGAAATTCCTCATTGTCAATTTGCTACAGCTGATGAACTATATATGCCAACCTTGCAATAATATATTTGTCAATCTGCTTTTTACATGTTTAGTTTGAGTGGTTGTTATGATTCCAATTGGTGAAAAGTTCCAAAAAAAAAATTATAGGGGTGTATGTTACACATACACTCAGGCAGACACCTTTGAATGAGCATACGGACAGTTTCAAGCACAAAGTTGAAAAGCAAAAGAAAAAACAAGATATATATTTTGGGCGACCAAGAGCAGAAGTAGCAATGGTTTGTATTTAAATAGACCTTCAAACTTAATTATTTCCCATCACTTTATTCATAAAAAGCACAGCAGCAGAGCAGAAAGATTTATATCAATCAGCAGTCATCATTGATTTATGACATAAGCGCCTAAGTACAGTTGCATTCTTCATTAAAGGCAAAGTTTTCATCAAGTTTTTCATCTATTTTTGATAGAGGCGCCAGATATAAGCAATAATTTTTGTTGAATTTTGGCAGATTTTTCTATCGATCATTGGCATGTAAATCAGATGGAGAGCAATTTTCATTTTTTTGTAGGGTTTTACCTTTATCAAGAGGATTTTACTTTCAAAAAATTCAAACTTTTAGTCTCACCTGGGATTTTTGTGTAATTTTCAGCTCTCATCTATATTCAAACGCTTGGCTGTTACCTTTTCCAAATTGCATAGATCATCATTTCTGCTAGATTTGCCAGATTAAACAGCAAATTTGCAAGAAGCATTTTTCCTTGGTGGTGGTCAATTTGCTATGGTTTTTGAGCTGATTCATCAATGTCATGATTTTGCAACAGCGGTGTGAATATTTCAGCAAATTTCATTGATTGAAACAAACTAAATCAGCAAACCTTAGCCTTTCAATCTGCAGTATTACTCTCAATCCATTGAGGTTGCATCAGTTTTGGTCAAAGAATTTCCAAAGATTCATGAAACCAATTTGTACCATGTCAATGTGGACGAGCTGAATTTGAATGAAAAGATAAAAAATGGAAACAAGATGGATCAGAATTAAATAGACAATGGTTTCATTCAAGCAGGCTCTTTCCTCATTTTGGTGTAAATCATGAATTCATTCTCTCATGTGTTAAGCATTATGATCCTGAAAAGTGGGAGATAAGATTAGTGAATGGTCAAGTTCTTTGCAAGCTAGATCTGGAGGAGATAGAGACCACATTTGCTTTGCCATCCTACGAGGAAACATGGGATGTCGATCTTGAGGAGTACCAAAGAGTTTGGAAAGCAATGTGCTTGAATGTCAGAAGCATTTTGGCACGAAGTGGCTGAAGGAAAAGAAATCACATGTGCTGAAGATTTTGAAGAGAGGTGAATTCAAAGATGAATTCTCTATCATGATTATCTTGTTGAATTGAGTTACAGGATAGGAGGAAGCAAGAAGTTCTAGGCCATGGATGTTCTATCTCTTGAACGCCATATGTGAAGGAGAGGTATACTTTGACTAGGCCGTGGTGATAGTGTTTGCATAAACAATTGACAAAATTTGAGCAAATTCATGAATTCTAGATTAAAGTTTTGTATTGTCTATTTCCTGGCACAAAGAAGGACATTCATAGGATCGAACATAGTTGGGCCTCACCAACAAACTCACATCTTTAGACATTTCCCATGACTGGAATATGTTGAATCTCTTAAACATCGCAAGAGGATGAATGATGTTTCTTAATGCATTGAGTGCAGAAAATGGATGATCAAATGCATCTGTAGATTTTAGAGCACACTAGGGCAGTAATTTTAGATTTGGAAAATTGATACATTTTGTTTCCAACCTGTGAATACATCAAGGTGTTTGGCTTCTCTTCCTATCCAATGCCAAGATATCCAAATGATGAAGTCATCTTCATGGAGTACTTGCAGCAGATTTTAGAAGTGCACTTCCTTTTGAGATGGTGACACAAGTTGGAGTTGATTTTCCAATCTAGCTCATATATGTAAATGCAAAAACACCCTTGATTCCAAATTCCTTAGTTGTAAAATAGCAAGGTTCAATTCCAAACCTTTTTATGAGAAATGTATATATGATATTTTATGGCTGAGAGATCGAGTGGAAAGTATAGGCATCTTCCGAAGATTGAGGACTATTGGGCTGATTGTGCTAATGAATTTGAGGTCCAAAGAAGGGATTTTAGTTGTCTGATTATTAAGTAGTTTTTTGAAATACCTCTAAAGAATGTAGAAGACAATTCAGATGATGAATCTGAAGTTCTTTCTCCTTGGTTTATGAATGATAACATAGACCAGCAGCCTTTACCTTCAGTACCTTTGGTGAATTGGGCAAAGAAGGAAGCTATTTCATATTAGGAAAGGGCCAAGGTTGTCTTGATTTGTAGTATATTTTTCCTACAATAAAAAATGGTAGGAAGACCTTTATGGGCAGTGAAAGGTAAAGTTAAGATTTCAAAGCTGCCTCTAGTGAATGTGCTTCCTTCATCTTCTTTGAGAATAGTGATAGGTAAAATGATTGTAGAAGGTAGAGGAAATGAAGAAGATGGTAAACAAAAGGGAAAAGAGAAGAAGGTGGTTGATGATATAGAGGCATCCCTAAAGATTGGCAAATTGAAGTTGGTTGCTAAGAAAAGCATAGGTAATTTCTCGTGATTCAGCCTAGGTGTGAACCATTGATTGTATCCTCGACCACTTTGTTTCCTACTCCTACGTAGTCCTTATAGATCTCCTTCACTATCTCCTATTTGACCATGTTCTCTTGATGTTCCCACGGATGTTACATTAACATTCATTCAATAGGAATTTCATATGCCTACAACCATTCTATCTCCACCCTATTTTAGAGTTCCACCATCTCTTGTTCATAGTGTTCCTTATCCTAAATTACCATGTCATTGACATTTCTTCATCCATTAGGGAGTCCCAAAGCATGTGGGAAAGAGGAAAAGAGGCCCTAGAGTGGGAAAAATCAATGACTAATAAAAAAAGGAAAATCCCACTTTACCAAATAATTTTTGCTGCACTTTTTGCCATGATTGAAGATGTAGAAGAAAAAACTGTAAGAGACAATCTAAAATAAAGGGGACTGCAACTCGTAATTTGATCATGAAGATTGCCATTCCTTCACAAGATAAGGCTACACAAAATGTTGATCTAGCTGATTTTCAGGTAGCTAGGACTGATTTGGGGTTAGCATGTCATAGTGATGTGAACATGTTGGAGGTTGTTACAAAGAACATCAAGGCAAGGGTCCTCAAACATGGAGAAGATAAAACAACCTAAAAGGTTAAAATCAAGCAACTCCAAGTATTCATAACTCACTTCTTGTAGTCTAATCCTCACTCTACAAGTTTGATGTCGAAAATTCTAGAGTTGTTGGTGGATAGAGGCAATTAGATCAATTAGTTGCACATGGGAAGAATATGAAACAACAGATTGATGATATATGCTAGTAGGGGTACTATGGTGTTGGTTAAGCTATATGTTTTGATATCCAAATCTAAGGAAGTTATATTTGAGATCACATGGATTGAAAATTTGAAAAAGGTATGGCTGAAAAGCTTCCTAGTTATGAAGAAATTGCAAAGAAGCTCAAACCTATCAACACCTAAGATTAACTAAGTTTCAAGATAAACAAATTTTTACTGGGGAGGGGCAATACCAATTTCATGGGAATTTTGGATGAAGCTATTTCTACTTTGTGTAAACAAAAAAACAAATTGAGTGAAGTAGAAAGGCTTGTTTCTAATTTCATGACTAATATTCCACATAAGTATGTTGATGAAGATTGTATGACAATTGACTTGGGTAATGCATAGGGTGAATTTCAGTAGTTGATAAAAGAAAAATTTGAGAAAGTTGTGTTGGGTCCTGAAATTCTTGCTTCACAATCCTAGAATTCTCCTTACCTTTAGGGCTAGGGTTTTGTAATCAAGAAGGTAAAATAGGGTTTCATCAACAGATTGAGGAGGGTTAAAGGCCAATTGACGACAGTGGGTAGTCTCTCATGTACTTTGAGCTCAGCTTAGACTCGTGAGGGTATTCCCAAAGGTATCCTTAATAGGTTTTACATCAATTAAAATATGACATGATTGCAACAATCAACAACTATATCCAATGTACGCTTTACCCCTAGAATTGTCACTAAGTCAAGACAAACTAGCTGCATGAAACCTCATATATAGCTGATTTAACACCTTGCACATGCACCCATAGATAACAACAACATTAGAATTCCTATGGATGATTTCTTGGTTCTTTTCTTTTATATTTCATACACAATGGCAAGGTGCAAATGTGCATGGTTTGATTCTCCAATGATTTAACTATTTGAGGATCGCTTGAAATTATTCCTTGGTTTGTAATAATGAATAATGAACAACATGCATATTAACAAGGATGAAGAAGAAGTTCAAATGATAAATGTTTGATCCTTCACCAATATGGACTGGTGCCAACTCCATTGGGCAGTTGAGTTATAAAAAACAAAGAGGAAGGAGATACATCCAATAAAATGTCAACAGAACTAGATTGTATTCACATACAAATCAAAGATTACATTCCATGCAATAGACATACTTAATAATCCATCACAAAACTGCAATAATTCACATGGAACAAGGAAAGACCATTACAATAGCATTGCAATGCATTAGAAATTGTCACACTTTCATCTATCTCTTAATGCAATCACACTAGCAGTTGTAAGAAAAAATATGTAATATTAACCACATATTTCCCTAAATCATTGCAAAATGCCATGGAGACATACCATTACACGAAGAATGTGCATTTGGAGACCCTTCCTACATTTCACAAGATATACTCCTTCATTTACATCCTAGACCTCAAGTGTTTATTTCCTTAGAATCCTGTTGAGGCACTTGAAGATCAAAAAATTCACTGTAATGACCAACTACATGAATGGATGAATTATTTGCATATATAATACCTCTGGATAAACTTGCCTAGAAACACCCATGAGAATCCAAAGAAATTGTAGCACTTGAGGAAATTGAATGCAGTCCACTGTTTTAACCTATAGAATCTATGATAGATGAGGAATTCTGCCCAAAATGAGTGGTTTAGATTGCATAAGGATAATCTGGTTGGCGAGAAGCTAATTGCAGCAGTCATGGTGTCCTAAAGAGTAAATACAACATACTAGGGTGAATTGGTTATGTTTAAACATTTTTCAGTTCGTTTTTCACGTTTAAATTGATTTAAATAATCATTGTCGTGTGTTAGCACTTTTTAGCTCTCTTCTTCAAGAAATTTTCAACTTGCTGACGTTCCCTTTTTCTTTAAGCTTTTCTTTCTCCTTCATTTTCTTCATCATTTTAGGGTTGTTGGATAAATTGTCATTGATGACAAAACTGGGCAAGAAGGAAATCATAGTCAAAGTATAATACATATCCAAGGATGGTTGACTTTATGCAACATTGATATTGCATCTGTCATTAAGAAGCAAACTAATGAAGAGCAGCAAAGATTAATCTATCCTTTCAAGACAACAATTACCTTTGGACAATGATGCATGAAGAGAAGCAATTAAGATTATTAATGGGAAGCGATGAATATATGTGAAATTATTTTTTAGAGAGCAGTGATTACATTTCAAAGAGCAGCGATTAGATTTGTGGAGAGATTACTTTTAAAGAAAAGTGATTAGATTTAAAAGGCAGTGTTTAAGAAGATTAATACCAATGATTATTATTACTAAAGGCAACATTCAACATGATCTCCTATGGCAGCGATGCAAATTGGGTTTTTTGGTATAAATAAAATAAAAGATTAAATTTTTAAATGTTTTTATTTAAGGCCGACCCTATGAGAAGTTGCCTTCTTTCATTATAGCCGACTCCTTCTTGACACCACCTCTTGAAAGGAATTTAATAAATTTAATTTAATTTGAATTTTGTTAAGGTTGACTCTATGAGGAATTCGTCTCCTTTTTAATAAGGCACTTATATATTAGAATGATTATGAAGAGTTGTTCCCTTGTATATATATGTGTTGCTGATTGCCCTTTCTATCATCCATTCATAAGTTCGAGTTTATACAAGTGCGAGTTTCTTTAAGAGCAGATCGAAGTTTATAAAGGAGGCCGATATATTGTCATCAAGAAGAGCGATATTATCTTCAAGAGATCGCATCAAATTGGTGCTGTTATTTGGCATTGTAATTGGCCATATTGTAAAGAGTCTCATTGATTATTATTCAATATATAAGAGATATTGTTGCTGGGTTTTTCTCCCTCAAGTTGGAGGGTTTTCCCAGGGTATATGCTGTGTCTATTTGTTTGAATTTGAATTAAAATCTGCTTATTAACTTCTGATCATAAAACTAACAGTCAGAACCTTTAACATTTTTTCAACTATGTCAAGGAGTTTAAGAATTCTTGAACTCTCCTACATGCTTATAAAGAACTATGTCAAGGAGTTAAGAATTCTTGAACTCTCCTACATGCTTATTCTTTTGGAAATTTGGAAGAAAAACATTTCCAGAATTAGAAAATTTTAGGATTTTTAGCAACTTAAGTACATGAGGGGACATGGGAGTGGCAAAAGAGCACAGTTAGGAAAAACTTGACAAAGGGGAGGGGTCCATTAAATATTTCTTAGAATTGGTTATCTATGATGGACCAAGCAAGGCAAGAGCGAAATGGGCATGAACTGAGATGGATTTTGCAAATTTTAAGCGGAAATTATCTCAGCTGTAAAGAAACTTAAAACTGAAATTATCTCAGCTAGTAAAGAAACTTAAAACTGAAATTATCATCAAGGTGATTGGATTTGCACCAATGGAAACCATAAATTTCATCCCCGGTAAGAGTAGATGATAGATCTGTACTTTTTAACAGAAGGAAAGTTCTTCTTGCTTCTTGTTAGAGCAATTTCCTGGTCCGTTTCAGCTTCTGATCCAAACGAGTCGCACATACACCCTAGCACATACTCCTTTACGCTGAGGACATCCTCGAAGAGCAGGAGATTTGGTTCTATTTTCTATTGGCTGTCTCGCGTTTCTTATAAGTTGTTGAATAGTCGGCACTTTGCATTATATTTGAAATTGAATGGTTCGGATTCATCCTAACCAACTATAGAAAGTAGAAACTGTATAAATAAATTTGAGAAAATCATTCTTTAAAGAGAGACAATGGCATATTATAAATGTTAAGATAAATGCCATGCTATAAATGATCCCAATTTAATAATTATTCTTTATTTAACTAAAGGAGTTAATACTGAATATGATTAAATGAGGAATTTCATTTAATGGTAGAAATAACTAGCCTGAGATGTAAGTCAGGGATTCGACAATCAATAAAATGAAAATTGTCTGAATTAACAGAAGTAAATGATCTTTGTGAAAAAACTACTTATGATATGATATAAAAATATAGTTTCATTCTTGAAATAGAAGTATATAATGTTATAATTAAACGCGATAACCCAATTAATTTGAATTATTGCCATGAAAGCGATAGTTATAATAAGTAAAACCATAATTTTTAGATAAAATAGAGGCAGATGTTGATTCATTTATCAAATGAAATATTCTGCACAATAGTCTCTTTTTTTATGGTTATATCTAAATAATTATCTAGATATATATTAGTCTATATAGATGATATATGCATATACATATATGACACAATACAAACTATGTATATGTGTCCCTTCGAGGTCGAAAAATTCATTGTTCCACACCGGGATACATAGTTTACTAAACTAATTCCCATGAGTAAACCTATTCATTTTATTATGTAGATATGAATTGTTCTATTTATCAATTTTATCGACGGGATTAGTGATCCTAAATATTTTTTTGACTAAAATCTTATTAAATTCGAAATGGATATGAATTGAAAAGTTAGAAAAAACTGAGTCCAATTAATTGAATTAATGATGACCCTCCATGGATTCGCCTATATAAGCTGCGGCTAGAGTTGCAAAGATTAGAGCTTGAATACCACTTGTAAATAATCCTAGGAACATTACAGGTATAGGTACCACTAAAGGTACTAAGGAAACAAGAACGGCAACTACCAATTCGTCAGCTAATATATTTCCAAAAAGTCGAAAACTAAGTGATAGAATTAAATAGTAAAGAGATACCAAATGACGAAGGTCTCATGGAAAAAGATGAACATCTTATCATAGATACAAGACAAAAGATAAGACGTTTTCTTTGGCCTCGTTATCGATTAGAAGATCTTATTTGCATGAATAGATATTGGTGGAATACGAATAATGGTAGTCGATCTGCTATGTTGAGGGTCCGGATGTATCCCAAAATAGATCATTGGGAACATATTCAAAATAGTTTGAATCTTATAAAAGATAGTTTTGTTTCAATAAGAGAGATTCTTCAAGATCTGGGAAATCGTACCAAAAGTTTCTTGGGTAGGAGACATTCACCGGTTTTTGGACGAAATGAAACTATGAATGAGGTAAAGGAGTCGAAAACAAACTCTTTTTGTAGCACAAGTTTGTCTTTTCCTTCTGACCGCTTCCCGTGTAATAAACTGAGAGAGAAACTTCAAACTGAAATTATCCCAGGTAAAGAGCTTAAAACTGAAATTATCTCAAATTTGCATTGTTCATTTCATTTCCTACTGCTTTTCTACTCATCATTTACGTAAAAACGGTGAGTCAAAGCAAAATACAGTGATTACTGATGATCTAGATGAATTCTAGGTCATCAGTAAAAAAAAAGTAATAGGGGTCGGATAGATATTTTTTTGAAAAGAAGTAGTACGAAGGAAACGAAAAATCTTCCTTTCCTTTTTCTTTTGTACTACTTCTTCTACACAGATCTTAGATAAGTAAATTTCATTTATCATTTGTCTCGTGGGTACTTTTTTATTAATACCTGATAAAGTGAAACTAATCATAATCTCTTACATATCTCTGGAAAAAAGGAACTTGATGTAGACAGAACATAGGTATTATTCCGAATAGAATCTATTTTTAATAGTATTTTTTTTTTTTTCTTTTTTATTTATCAATTTTTTAATACGGTAATTTACTAGTACATAATAAAATACAAAATTGGGAATCGTAAAGGGGAAAAATTCATATAGAAAAGGGATCTATATAGAGTTGAGACAAAGCAACGTAATAATGCTCGATATGCTTTTGTTCCGAGAACAGATGCATACTAAAGCATATTATGCTGTTAAGCATAAGTTCGCTATATAATGGAAATGGAACTACTTCATATTTGATAAATATGAAGTAGAATTGTGTTTCTAACATGATCCATTTTTTATTTCGATCATATCATTGATGATTCAATATGCCTATATCATTAATGATGATACGAAATTATCATCGTAAAATAATTGATTTTGAACAGAATGATTCAAAATATCAGGACTATTAATTCTATTAAAGTCCACTTCTACCCCATACTACGAGTGAAAGAGAAAAAGTAAAAACTACCATTAGAGCAGCCCAAGCGATACCGACTATATCCATACGAATCCCTCTCTTTATAAAAAAGAATAATATCATTATTGATTCTTGATGATAATGTAACTAATAAGGATAGTGCAAAGTGAAAATCCTCTATCTTCCTATTCCGAAAGGATAAGTCGATAGTAGAGACTTCTAAAAATTAGTTCTTGCAACTAGTTACTCTCAACTACCTATAGGATCAGACATTAACGATAAAATCGAATTTTATCTGCTATATTAGCAATAGGATCTGAAGCTACACAAGTTGTCTCCAAAAGACATGGAGTACAAATGGAGACTTTGACATTCCTTTAACCTTATTTGCGCTATCAAGGCGACACCCGGATTTGAACTGGGGATCGAGGATTTGCAGTCCCCTGCCTTACCACTTGGCTATGCCGCCATCCCTAGATCTAGTTTGAACTAAGGGAAAGTCTATTTTTCTTTTTCCATCGGATATGTTATGCAGGGTATTTCACTTCACGTATCCTTCACAAGAAACCGCTTGCCCCCGTGTATCTGTAACAGTAACAATGGTATTGCGAAAACTTGCTCGAACATAAATAACTCCTTTCAGTATTCGATGTTTAGTTTTACGTGGCAAAAATCTTCTTGTAGCTCTACGTGGCACATATTTTCTTCTAGTTTTTGACACAAATTTTTTTGTATTTTTTGACACAACACAAATCTTCTTATAATTTTTGATAAATTTTTATATTTCAATTAGTAAAAAAAAAAAAATAGAATATATATATAATGATTCTAATATAATATATAGAATCATTTATAATATAAGAAATATATATATTTCTTATATTATAATAATTCTAAATTGGCTGCCAAAATTTCTTTTAGAATTCATATCTTGATATAGAATAGTAATACAAATTATCCCTGTTTTTGTTTATGCCTCGGATTGTAACAAATTACAAGAAGGCGTTTCCGTCTACGAATTAGGCGGCACTTTTCACAAATTTTGCGAACAGAAGCACGGATTTTCATATTTGTGGTCCTTTATTTAATGCTAAAATCTTGTTCTTTTTTATAGATTTAATGGGCCTCAATATTGATCGGTAGCAGATATAAAGTCATCGTCATCATTTCGTTTGACGGGATGTCTATATATTATACGTCCTTTGCTTAAATCGTAAACAGATAATTCAACTCTCACTCTATCTCCCGGTACTACTCGTATTGTTCGATATCTCATTTTACCTGATACAACCGTTAAAACCTCGAAATCGTTATCTAGGTGGACTAAAAACATACCATTAGGATATGCTGTGGTAACTACGCCGTCAACAACGACAAAATTCTTTTTGGTACCCATTTTGAACTAGACTCCTATTTTTTTGCAGTGATTATTTTTTGCAGTGATTATTTTTTTGCAGTGATTATTTTTTTGCAGTGATTTCAATTTGAAAAGTAGGGAAAGTTATTAACTATTACATTGATTTCTAAAAGAGGAAAAAAATTTCATTATGTTTAAATAAAAGACATTTAACATAACAAAAAATAAAGAATTTGTTTCTTTTTTTTTATAAATTGAATATTTATTAAATAGCTTTTTTTTGTCAGCCAAATTGCTGACACTGAATAATATTCAGTATTCATGAATATCATGAAGAAACTCTTTTGTCAATATTATTTTGGCGGCATTCCAATATTGGAGGCAAAAATACAAGGCTCTTCAGCTATTTACTTTTTGTTTTGGAGTTACCATAAAATACATAATAATTCCCCTCCTATTTTTTTTTGTCGGGCTTCTCGATCAGTCATTATTCCTTGCGAAGTAGAAAGGATTGCAATTCCCATTCCACCTAAAACTTTAGGAATCTCTCGAGCATTAGAATAGATTCTCAGACCAGGTTTGGATTTTGCAAATTTTAAATTGTGTCCCAACATGCTGAACATGTGAGCTATATGTATGAGTTGGCTAAAATTATAGTACATATATAGAGAATAGAACAAAAACCAACAAAATTAGAGGTGTCAATTTTAGAGGTTGGATGTGCATTTCATATGCAAATTATTTAGATGGATTCGGGGGTTGTACTCGATGGATCTAGAGTTGATCAGTTTCTTTAGAATATCCATAATGTTGCTTTAGCACTAGGGCTGTTTGTAGGGGCTTTTGAGTAGCGATTTTTAGTTGCCTCTATTTTTGGCGGAATGTACTTTTTGAGGATTCTCTATATTTAGAGTCCTATTTTTAGATCTTTTCATTCAAGAGATTTGAGATTTTGAATCCTTACAGATTTATTTTGATGATAGTTACCAAAAAGTTATTTATGTTTTTGTACTGTAATTTGCTCGACAAAGTTATATTTTGGGCTTGCTTTGAATGCAAGTGAACTATTATTAGCTTATAAATTTTAGTTAGCTTTTATGTTTTTCATGCAATGTTTTGTCAACCTTAAAAATGAGTTCTTTTTGCACTTAGTCTTTCAATAGTAATCTTTATGTCTATTTGCAGTTGAAATTGCTGTTCATTGAGTTCTTGCTGCTTGTGTTCAATTGTCTTGAGAGTTGAGTAAAATCTAGTAATTAATGCAAGCTTTGTATTGCAATTTTTAGGGGAAGTGTTGTAGCTTTTTATGTAGTCCTTCGTACTTGATTCATAGTTCTTTGTATCAGTGTTTTTCAATTCAAATGATGTTGCAGTTTTTAATTTTTGCATTTAGCTGAAAAATACAAATGGTCACTGCTCTTTTAGGTTTATTTCTGTAGTAGATAGAGTACATAATATCTCTTGTTTAGTGCAGAAATGCAGGATTGCCTTGTGCCTTAGCCTAAGAACAAAAACATGGGTTTTCTTTCAAGTTTGTTTGTATAGCATGCTTAAAATCCCCAATAGTTCTAGGTTTTATAAATTACAGTGTTAGGAAACATAATATTTTCTTCACTCTTCTCAAAGGGAGCTTCCCTCATAATTCAAAGGAAGGTTCTACCTTACATGCTGTTTCATTTTGTGTTGCATTGAAAGGCGTGAATTAAAATGCTAACAAGGAGCACAAAACTATCATTGAGAAGGCTAGGTGACTAGCCAACAAATTCAGATGTCTTCCTTTGGCATATTTTATGTAATGGTAATTGGGTGGCCAATTCAGCTTCAAAATAGGGGTTGGTTTATTTTCTTGTAAGGTGTTTAGATATATTTTGGTTAGCTCTTTGTTTTTCATTTCTTTAGGGAGTCCTTATTAGTAATGCCTACCCATCTCTAAACCACTTCCCCCCTCTTTTTAGACACCTTCTCCCTTTCCTTCTTAGTAATTATTTTTTGAGCTATGAATTAAATGTTTTTAAGGTGCTGCATGAGACCCATTTTATAGCTTTCCCTATTTTGATGGAACATTAGATTTATCTTGTGATAGCCAAGATCTATTTGTAGGAGATTGAAAGGTAAATTTTCAATTTTTACCTCAGTTGCTATTGGTTTGGCTATGTGGGTGAATAGTAGCACAATCTTGGTGTGGATGTTGAATTCTTTGCATCCTTCATTTTGATTCCTCCCTGTTAAACTTTTTTGTCTTTGGTGCATTTTTGTGAAGGGAATTGTGAGTGGTAGTGAAAATGGATTAATTTGAAACTTATGTTTCATTTGGCTTGGTGGCATTTTATTGGTTAGGATTCAATTGCGTGATGGTTACTTGTTTATTTTTTGTATTTTGGTTGCATTAGGCATTTGGCCCCTTAGATAGTAATGTCAAATTCTGATTTGAGGTTTTTAGATACAAGTGGGTTTGAATCTCACCATGCCTATCCTTCAAGATGTCTTTAGTGGAGCTTTGTGGGTGGTTTGATATATCTTTGTTTGATTGTACTCCTTGGACATAAGTTCGGCATTCTTAGGGAACTTGGAAGTGTAGGTGAGAGTGGTTGCATGCTTTGAGAGAGATGCTACTTGATTTGAAGATTGGTTGATTGTTGTTGGATTGAGGCTGCTAGCATATGGGTCTCTTGATTTTTGGCATTTGGTTATTGGTTTATCACTCTTGCTAACTTGCGACCCAAGGTTCTAATAGAGTTTGATTCTACTTTGTAGAAGGAAAATAAAGGGAAAGAGTTACTCACCCCTTTGCCACCCCCTCGTAGGTGGACTTATAAATGATTCAAAGTGCATGTTAAATCTAGATTGAGTGGCCAAACATGCACATCAATTAGCGGGGGAAAGATGTGAGGTTTGGATAGAGAGTTGAATCCAAAACCTCTCAAAAATATTTGAGTGATCACCTCCATGGCCATATCAAAAGCTATTTGTGTGTGATTGTGGCTGAATGAGAACGTCAAGGTGGTATTGGAGATTGATGAGGGCTCCTAGTTGTTGTACCCATATGAAAATATTCATATTGATTCAAATTTCAAACCAAAAACTTGTTAGTGGATGTCATCATCAATTCTAGTCAACACATTTGTAGGGACTATGAGAGGAGGTAATCAATCACATTAGGCAATGTGGATATGCGAAAGGCATTAGAGTGTCAAGGTAGGGAAATGATCATCTAGGCTCCTAGATTGTGTCTTGAGGGAGGGGGATAAATTTTGACTATTTGAAAATATGATAAGGTGCATGGATGATTCAAAACATTCCTAGGATGAAGAATGACCTATTTCAACATTAAAATATAAAAAAAAAATGCAGAAGCGTCTAGGTGCATGCTCATAAGGAGAAGGTCCCAATAAGTCAAAAGGCACACTTTTGGTCATTATAAGTGAAAAGTGGAAGGCTTTAGCAAGTAAACTTCGAATTAGAAGAAAAAGTGAATTTTTAAGTGAGTTTCAAGTGAAATAAATGCTTTTGAGGGTGAGAAGGTCCCACAGGTCAAAAGGCACGTTTTTGGTCATTATTAGTGAAAAGTGGAAGGGCTATAGCAAGTCAACTTCAAATTAGAATAAAAAGTGAAAATTTTCACTAAGTGACAATGACAACTTCAAATTAGAACAAAAGGTGCACTTTTTTGACAAAAGTGATCTAAATGAAATTTAAAACATGACAAAAGTGCAATAAGACCCCCAAAAGCACCCACCATTCATTATGTGAAATTTAAAAAATGAAAAGTGCTTAAGTGATGGTGTCAACTTAAAATTAGATAAAAAGGTGAGTTTAAGTGGAAAAGTTGTAACGTCAATGACAAATTAGAACATGAAATCACTTAAGTGACTCAAAAGCACACTTTTTCACTAAGTGGCAAAACTCAACATCAAATTAGAAAGAAACTATGCATAATGATTCCTAGGGGTACTCCAAGGCATTTAAATGTCAAAATGTTAAATTGAAAACATAAAAAGTGTATCAAGACCCTAGAGGTGCCCAACTCACTTAAATGGCAAAGTGCTAATGACAAAATAGATGAAAAAGTGTTCCCAATTGTACAAAATGTGTCCCTAGGAGTTTAAATGTCAAAATATCAATGATAGAATAGGAAAAAAGTTTATTACTACACCTAGGCACTAGGAGGTTGAATGTCAAGGTGTCAATGATCAAACATAAGGTGACCCAAGCACCCCTTAGAGGAATTGTATGACAAAAGTGAAAGAAAAATATAAGAAAAGTTAAACCAAAAGGCTCAAAAACTTACATGGAGAAAGAAAGTTACTCAATTGACAAAAGTGAATGTCAAATTTTAACAAAAAGTGCGAGTACACAAAAGCACACCCTTACATAGAAAATTTGAAGATAAATCTTCAAAACACGAAAGAACGCCATTGAAAACAAGTTTCCTAGCATCTTGTTGGTTGTCAACAACATATTCTTTAGGTTCCATCATAGTTGTTTGAGGATGAACACTTGTTTTCATCTTTCCAACATCTACAATAGTTATTGTGGGGAACCATATCATTTCCTTCACTCATTTAAAGCACTTGAAGATGGATGATTTTTTCGTGTAAAAAATCTTCATCGTGGACAAGGTCTAGGGCACTAACACTGAATTTAACAACTTTTCAAAGAAGTATTTAGATTCAAGTTACTAAAATTGCTTGGTAAAGTCTTAAATGGTCATTAGGGTTTTATGGTTTCTTAAGAGGATATATGATGGTTAGAATGAGGAAGCATTACAAGAAGCCAACTTCAGATTGGCTTTTGTTAGCTTGTGCTATTTTTATTCACAACTATTTCTAACCATTGCTCTTTTTGAGAGAACTATTTTTAGATTATATTCAAGGTCTCTTAATATAGGTACATGTTTTTATTAGAAATCTATTTGAAGATTTCTCATGTAGGATTTCTTATTTTTGACGATATATTTAAAGACAAATTTGTATTTAAGGCATGCTGTCTGCAAGAAAACTATATTTAGTGTAGAAATTAGAGTATGCTTTTTATTTATCTTGAATAAATTGCATGTAAAAAAAATTGTAAACAATAAGTGCTATTGGCACTAAGATTTGGAAGAGAATAGTAATTGGTATGCTTTCTTGATGCTAAAATCATTGTTACAAGCTTGTTTATTTGTTCTTATGATATTGTGATTTTGTCAGTTGAATATAATTTGATATTTATTGCAGTCTTTGTATAGCAGTAGTTATTAATTTGGGCTTTATGGCTTTGTATACAAGTTTTGAGTGGATTCATTCCCATAGGAATTTTTATGCATCATTTTTAAGTGTTCCTGCTATTTACACATCTATGCATTCATACACCCTCGTTACCCTTCCCTTCAATGAGCTGCTGTAAGTAGTGGTAATTCAAGTGGCCAAACCACTAATGCCACAAATGACTCACCTCATTTGAGTGAGTGAGTAGTATAGTTGAAGGAGAGTCAAGAATAAAAGGATAAAATTGATAAAGGCTAGATTGGTGATCTGCTTTTACCATGATAAATGTGGACCTATTGTGCATTTCATTGATTACCATTGGCTTTGGTGTGAACTCAACTTGCATGCCAGAGCTAGTTTAAGTAATCTGATAAACAGATACGAGATTAGTTGACAAGGATGGTATGCAAAGACCATCTTGAAATGTTCCTTCCCCCACATTATAGATCCCCTCCCATGCACTTCTATAGGAGTGTCATCACCCATTAGTATGGCAAGCATAGAATATGGCTCTAAGGGGGTAAAACCATCTTGTGAAGAGGCCTTGTGGTACGAAGCACTTGGGTCAATAATCTAGGTATTAGGTTGTGAAGCAATTGCAACTAGGGCCTTTCCCTTTCCTTTCCGCTTACTTTTATTTGTGTCCTTAGAAGACCCTTTTAATGAACCTTGTTTGGCTGAGTCAAACAATTTGATATTATTCTTTTCTAGAAGATGAGTTCAGTGATCTATCATCTTCTTTAAATATTTGTATTCATCACGTCCTAGCCTTTTACAAAAGGCACACCTGACCTTCTCCTTCTTAGGTTGTTCACCTTTTGAAGAGGGGGTTTGATTAGCTGCATTTGAGGCTGTGGGTTTCTAATCTTTCTTCTTATCTCCTTGGCTCGTTTGTTTCTTATCTTGTTTGCTTGACCCTTTATGTTCTTTTGTGTCGTGATTTATAACCAAGGCATGTGACTTTGAGGGTTTAGTCGTACCCATGTGAACCAATTTATTTTACTTCTTAGTGAGTTTTGCAATAAACTCATCTAGAGAAGGCATTTTGTAGGTGGAACACGTGATGCGTGTTTTATGACACAACAAACATTCTAGAATAAATGTCAAAGACGCTATATCCCTCTTGAAAAACTACCTCGTATGCTAAGATTGCAAGTAAGATCATACGGTAATTCCAATGTTTAAGATGAGTGCGGATAAGCTCTGTGGTTTTGATGTGATTTGCTGGGGGCACAAATTTGGATTTAACTTTGGTAGGTTACTCAAGAAAGTGAAGACATAAATACAGTATCATTTTGAGATTTTCTGACTTTATATAGAAAAGTGAAAAAGAGTAAGGGTTTTCAGGAGTCCTATGCTATTCCTAAGAAATCAAGAGACGACAAAGATTGAATGAAACCAAATAAACAATACTCTGCTTCGCCACGTTAAACGACAACTACACAAAGCATGTGCAATCTTCTGGGAATGTGCTTATGATTTTCACGTCATGAATAACTACCATCAAATCGAACAATAATTATCCAAACAGAAGTTAAGCATCCACGATAAAGCTCAGTCTAACTTTACACATTGAATGAAAAGCATCCACTCAAAGAAAGTATGAGCTAAGTTTCACTAACCTTTGTTATCAATCTATCATTCTTTTAACATACATTTTAAATTCTAATTCAAATTTACTGGACGAGAAAGAGAATATGCAACCATGCAACCATTTGACAATCAAAGGATTCAAAGCACCTCATGCATGATGAACTTTATTATCAAAATAGTGTTTTGCAACAATCTCATAAAAACTCTCTCTTATTCTCTACAATCTAATCTCTAATTCTCTTAATCTACTCTTCTTCTAATGAATCTAATGAAATGAGAGAGAAGGGGGGGTTTATATAGCATCTCAGATTACAATGAATGGCCAAGATTAAAATGAGATCAACGGCCAAGATCAAACACAACTAAACCCTAATTAGGGTTTCCAAAACATCAACCAGTTAACTGGAGAGAACTTCAGCATCTGGAGTTGCATCCTTATCCACTTGTGCGGCATTGCATTCGGTGAATCTGGACACGATCAAGCTGACCTCCTCCATGGCAATGTTCGGCAGCGCGTTGACGTTGTATTCCAGCAAGTCCAAGCTCTCAGCACATTCTGCAAAAGTGGTCGCCCATTCTGGTTCTTGTAGCAAGAAAGTATTTCTGACGGTCATGAAGTTGAATACCCTGGTGAAGTTTTCTTTCATGATTGGCCCAGACATGGTGGAGAAAATTCTCTGCACTTGTTCTTTTAAATTTTTTGGCCGCAAGTGTTTCTTTCGGACAATGTCTTTGTCGAGCATATCTACAGCCATCTTGTAAATTTTACTCTGAATTTCCTTTGCCCATTCTTCAACTTTAGCGCAATCCTGCCTTACCTTTTCCAGGACTCCTCTTCGTGAAATTAGAGCATAGTACGAGCCACTGAAATCATATGCAGGTCCGGCCTCAATAACCCTGTCATCAATCAACCTTTGCGTCGAGATGCCTTTTAATTCTCGAATACATGGGATAATCTTATTCTGAATATCTTCGAGGCCACCCCATGATTCCACTAAGTTTGCAACTCATGATAGCAGAAAGGAAGCTTGTTCGTACACATGTGCCAGCTTTTCTGCAAATGCCACCACCTCTTCTTTTCTTCCATCCATCCAATTTTTAGCCTCTCTTGCCGTAGTCAATTCTACTTCAAAATTTCTGATTGGTCCTAGTGAAGAGTTTGGAAGTGGAGGTGCTAGTTGGTCACCTTGATTGAGTGGCCTGGTCAGATGCTGGATATAGTCTTTTAGGCGCTCAATCTCTTTTTTATATTCCTTTTTCTTGGCCACTTCCCTTTCCAGCCTAGACTTGATGGTGGCAACGGAATTGTCTAAGTCCTCAACTTCTTGCCCTTTCGTTGTTGGACCCATGTCAATGGTCGTGATGGCATATTCATCCGGGGCAATCTCATCTTGGAACTTATCGGCTGTAGGTACTGCAACTTGTACTGTGCGATTGCCAACCTCATCCCTTTGGATGGTAGAAAAATTTCTGGCTTTCTTTCTTGTGGCAGTTTGCTCTAGCCTGGCCAAGAAATCTGTGGCATCATCTTCTTTAGGAACCTCTACTGGCGCCTTTCTCTTTAATCTTTCTTTTAGCCAATCTGGGATGGTTGATTGCTCAATTCCGTCCTCCTGTTGACCTTGGATTTCTTGAATATCCCGCACTTCTTGCTCTTCCTGAATCTCTGGCATATTATGAAGTTCTTGCATATTTGGAATTTCCTGCACAGATGGGTCCTCTTGGATTCCTTTGAGGCGGAAATCATTCCCTCCTCGAATTCTCCATCCATAATATCTGTATCATTGTCTAATTCTAGGATCTCTGTGCTTGTCGGAGAAGGTTGAGCATCGTCCTCCAGTTGTATTGGCTCCACATCTCCGACTGGGGAACGAATCCTGACATGCTCCCAAGATTCTTCATCCATGGCAAGTATTTTGTCTATATTCCTGGAAGTGGCCGACTGAAGAGGTCTGGACTTGTGCTTCTTTCGAGAAGGCCCTTCATCTATTATTTTATCCTTGTCCTGTTTTTTAGATTTACCAATTTCTTTCCTCTTTCTCAAGTTGGCGGCATCTGTTGGCCCATCTCCACGAGATGCACCGACATTTGAATAACAGGACTCTGTATCACCCATCAATTCATATGTGAATTGCACATTTCTCTGCCTTAGAGTTTCTACTTTCTGATCTATCCACCATTGAAAATATTTGAAAACAGGCCGCATGAATGTTGCCAGGTCACCCATCTCGGGCTCAGACCATCTCATAGGAGGGAGTGGCTCGTTCTCATCGAAGCCCAGCTGCAAATATACTCCGTCATCCTCCAATTGATCAGGGACCTTGAAAAGTTCCGTTGCCCTTATCATACTTAGTGGCAACCTTGTCCACAGCCTCTTCCTCACGTCATATTCATCAGTCGCATTAGCCCATAAGTCTTCCAAGTCTACCCGGTGCTTGTATTTCTCTCCGTCCACCGTTCCAATGTGATGGAGAGGATCAAAGTTATTCCTCGGCTTGTATGATATGAATGGATATTTTTGGATCTCCAGTCGAGCACTCTCTGCTGCTTGCGCCGTTGGACATGACTCCTCCATATTGCCAATGAAAAATGGAAAGGTGACAGATGCCTTCTGTTTTGGCCTTTGGATATTCTGATATGTTTCTAGTTGCCTTAGAACTTCCAACAAAACCATTTTGTTGGTCGGATAAATGGGCAGTCTATAAGGACGTTCCAAGAATCCTTGAATCCTGATGTAAGTAAACTTAGGATACTGAATGAACTAGGATCCATATTGGCTGATCAGACTCTTGGCCTCACAGGTGAGTCTCTGATGCGTCCCACCTTGGAGAAGTCGAGTGATGTACATAAGGAAAGCGTCATGTGCTCGTCTGAAATGTGACTTCTCCTTTAGTTGCAACTGTGGATAACAATCATAGGCCTTGAGCTATCCTTCGCCGTTGCCGACCACACCCTTGCAAACCAAGCCAGAATACTTGTAATACCTCGCAAGCGAATATATGACGTACGAGCTCATGTGAAAGGTCTTGGTTTCCTCTAGGTTAACCAACTGCTCATGGAGGCTATCACTGATCATTCTAGACCAGTTAAACATCTTGACTCCGGTAATTATTTCATCAACGAAATAATACATCCAGTTTTCGAAAGGTGCACCATGAGGACTGCCCACTATTCTGTTTAGCAGCAAGACGATGTCGCCATATTCTTCTTTGAAATGTGTTCTGACCAATTTCTTCGGCATCTTCCCTGCAGTAGGTTTGGGCTTCAACAACCAAGTCTTGTTTATGTTTGATGCACAAAGGTCTTGCTAGTTCTGGTAAAGCTTAAGTGCATCCTCTTTGGTGCGGTAGGACGTTCGGTTGTAAACTGGAATTCCGAAAGTTTCTTGAATGGCTGGCTCAGACAAGTATGCGAGAACTCTTCCATCAGGAGCTTCTATTTGTCTTTCTCGTGCATTATAGTGCAATGCACATTCCACCATAAGTTCCAGACACTCTTTTGCTGGCGGAAATCCAACTGCATGAACAATTCCATTGCGCATCATTCTTCTCGCAATTGGTGTAGGCAGACGTCCATTGCTTCCGTACATTCTTTCCCTGAAGTCATCGAGATCAACGTGGCCAAGATTGGTGTCCACAATGTGCTCCCGTTTGGATTTGATCTTTGACTGCAGCTGCACACCCTTGCTGGCAAACTTCATATTTACTCTCTCGAAAATAAATCTGCAAGAAGAAACAAAGAGAATAGTTAGAATTCAAAATTTAAATTACTTTGAAAGATATTCCAGCTAGTTGTCAAATCAGACTTCGTGAAGAATCAAGCTGGAAAGAAAACAAATGACGAAGCTTTTATGCCAAAATGAAGTGGAAAAAGTAAATCTGCCTGGCTCTTCTGGACAAAAGAAATAGTTACGATCACAATGCTGGCTGGGATGAATTTATTTCCTTCACTTTGTTGCAAACTTTCTCAACTTTCGTGCCTTAGACAAACTTTCTTCTCACACTTTTCTTTCGAAAATCGAATGATTATAAAAATGAGAAGTGAATTCAATTTTAAAGATGAGAAAATCGACCCAATTAGCAAATTTCAATTGTTTCCATTAAATCGAGTCTTAACTTGAATTGCACTCAGCTTTCGAATGGCAAGTTCTATTCTCAATGATAATCTCCGGGAAAGTTTCTAAATCTGACGCCAGTTGAGTAAAGCTCTTTTTGTATTTTTCCAATTTTGATTTTTTGAAGCTTATCTCTTTGAGGTGTTGAAAATAAAGAATTAAAATAATTAAAATAATTATTTTATGTGTCATTTTCAACCTGTTAATTTTATGGCAAATTATTTTTGTCTAAGGCAAGTTTGATTTTCGAAATTTTTCTTGCCAATGCCTTAGGCGAATTTTCTCTTCCAATTTACTTTGCCATAATTCCTATCGTCCAATTTTATTTCGCCATAATTTTCCATCTTAAGTCACCGCAAATTCCTTTTATTGTTGATGTTCGACTTAGTAAATTTTTTCTCCAAGTATGGTGAAATTCCTCATGTGCTAAGCCTATTTTAAAATTTTCCAAGTCCTCACTTAGGCAAAATTTTGATTTTCCCATTCCTCTGAGTATGGCGGACTTCCACTTGACTTGTGCCATAAAATTTTCTTAGCCCGTGTTTAATTCAACTTTCTTTTCCACATGGCGGACTTAGCTTCACTTCTTTCCATTTTCTCATGCCAACACCTCATGGACTGGGCGTATTTCACTAAGTGTTGAGCTATTTTCCTTGGAGCGGACTTCATACATCTCCATGCCACTTCCTAGGGTGGACTTTACCTCTTCTCAAGCCATTTTCATTATGTCCAAGGGCGGACTTGCTTGTTTCCTATGCCATTCAAGGGCGGACTTGACTAAAGTTTATGCCACTTCTCTTTTTGGCTAAGGGCGGACTTGGCTAAAGTTCTTGCCATTACTTGGAGCGGACTTCATCAACTTCCTTGCCACTTCAAGGCGGACTTCACCAATATCTTTGCCACTTCAAAGTGGACTTCACTCATCTACTTACCATCTTGGAGCAGACTTCATCAGTTTTCATGCCACTCAATGTTTTGTCCAAGGGCGAACTTGCCTAATTTCCTTGCCATCTTGGAGCGGACTTCATCTATCTCCTTGCCATTGCCTTATGTTGTTGGGCAGACTTCACCCTATGGCTTTCCATCTTGGAGCGGACTTTGTCTTATGGCTTGCCACTTTCATTGCTTGGCCAAGGGCGGACTTCACCAAGTGTTGAGCCATTTTTCCATGTGGCTGGGCGAACTTGACCTTCAGCCATGCCATTTCATCTTCTTCCAAGGGCGGACTTTGCTCAATGTCTTGCCATTTCAAGGCGGACTTGCCTTGACCTCATGCCATCCTTTCATTTTACCCAAGGCATACTTTGCATTCATCCTTGCCATTGCTGGGCGGACTTGGCTTATATCCTTGCCATTAACATTACTTGGCTGAAGCTATTCGCCATTGACTTCCTCTTTCTCTATGCTGGTTGGACTCCACACTTAGGCAAATTCACCATGAATTCAGTCTTCTCCATGAATTTTCCAGATTTCTTTATGAATTTATCATATTTTTCACTATTCTCTATGATTTCTTGACTGATTTTTCCAGATTACTCACCATTTTTCTGTGATTTTTTCAATGATTTTCCAGATTTTTAATGTTTTTAAGAATTTCACCATGAATTCATAAAATTTTCAAATCAATTTTTTGAGAGCTTTGTTAAGTTTTTGGAACTTCTGAGTGGATTTTCGAAATTCAAGTCCTTTCCGAATATAGAAACTTTCTAAAAATAGAAAATTTTCCCAAAATAGCAACTTTCTAAAAATAGCCCCTAAAAAATAGGGATCTCAGAATTGCTCAAAAGTGCCCAAAAAGTAGGTCCTAAAAAATAGGGGGCCAAAGTGAAAAACCCTAAAAAGTAGGTGTCATAATTGACTGAAACGTCAGTCGATCTTCGTCTTTCGAGCCTCCTAAGCATGATGATGACGCTTGCACTGTGATCTAGGCTCAAACTCTTTTACTTGACTCGAGTGACCATTCAAAACTTAAACCCAAAAACCCCAAACAGAGACCAAACAAAACGAGACGCCAACGACAAAAACCCCAAAAAAATCAGTGGTCCCCATTTGAATGGGGAGGTGTGAATTAGGTCACAACACTACCTCATATTGTTTTTTCATAAAACTCCAAGCAAAGCTAAGCTCCTTGTCATTACTCATATTTTCTTCCCCAATAGCTTTTTACTTCCTCTCTTGGAGTTGTAAGTCTAACATGTGTGACATTATAGCTGCTTATTTATGTTCCTTGAAAATCATACCAACTTCACACCTACACCTCAACAAAACTCAATTATGATATTTGAATTTCATTTTTTTGGCAACTTTAGTTCCAACTCATTTTCATTTACAGGCATATTTCACTAATTTGCAACTACTTGTGAGATTCTAGTACTATTGGTAACCAGAAAAGAGTTTAAATGGGAATTAAAGTTGAAAAATCTAGAATTTGTATTTTGTGACAGGTATACATTACACTGAACTAATCTGCAACTTAGTCTGGTATTTAAGTAAATTTGGTAACTGGAAAGAGTCTAGATTGGAGTAAAACTTGTGAAATCTATAATGTGTAATATTAATTTGGATAAAATGCTTTATAAAGGTCTTTGAGATATCTTATTAGAGTCACACCATGGAAAGATCAGATTTTGTAGTTTTAAAATTTTCACTTCATGTTTGCAGCTTGTATAAGATTAGATTTTGCAGTTTTAAAATCAAATTTATGATCAATGTTTTATTTACTTGAGGTGTGAATTGTTAAGTTGCAATTGACTGTAAATATATATTTTTCATTGGCGTGATGCTAGTTAGGTTTGGTTCTTACAGTTATTCACCTCTGCTCACTTGCAATGGTTGCAGCAATAGTTTGATGCACAAGACCTAAAATTATTGGAAATGTGTTCTTTGTTGGAGTTATGGAAGAACTCACAAGTACAACAATCTATTAGCAAAGCCAAAAAACCTTCTATGTGAGTGAGATGCAATGGAGAATTGCTATATTGCTATAGAACAAATGAATATAGTATATTACAATATAATGAGATGACCTTACTACGTAGGCAAGGATAGAACCCTAAGACATACTAAGAGCATACTTTTGCTGAACAATGGCAATCCTCTCTGAAGATTGAATAACTTGTAGACTAATAAAGTAATGGAAGTCCAAGATTTGTCATATCAAATTGCTGCATGTTGTATGCTTTGGATCATGGAAGATGAACTACCTATAATAATCAAGTCATCCATATACAACACTAGAATCAAAAGACCATCTCCTTATCTTTGAGTATAAACTGTGGGATTGGAATGGCATTGGGCGAATCTTGAAAAAAGCAAGAAACAGTGTAATGTCCCCTTCCTAGGCAGTACAGTTGTTTCAAGGGTTAGCCTATCATTCAGACCCTCGTAGGCTGACATATGTGTTTAGAGGGTTATTTTGACAGTTATCCAGCGTTTGGGGACACTGCTCCATCAGTTGATTCAGGTTTTGGGCCTTGGTAGACGCTTACAGAGTGATTTTTAGACACTTACTATTTATAGTAAGTTAGGCAAATAGGGGTTTCTATTTCTGGCAGGGCACCTGGTTCAGTTGGTCAGCTTAGTTTCGACCCCGTTTGATGATTTGATGAGCAAATAGTTATTATTGAGGCATTTGATAATTATTAAAGGTTTATTAATTTGACTTTATAATATAAAGTCACTTTAATGGCAAATTATAAAGTATTAATACTTTATAATAAAGAGGTAAATAATATTAAATGAGTATTTTATTACTCATCAAAAAGGGACACCATTATTTAATGAAATTGCCTAAGTTCAAAAGAGGCGAATTTTATATTATTAAATGCATTTTAAATTGCTTTTTGAAGGGGGTCGAGTTTTTGAGAGAAGGTATATATTTCATCAAAGGCAAATCGAACTCATTATTGATGATCATTTGAATTTGTCTATTTTTCTCTCTGAGAGCATTGGGGTTTGTGAAACAAGGGTTTCTGCAAATCATTGGATTTTGAAGAACGTTCCCTCTTCAGAATCAGACATACTGAGACTGTGAGATACCAGTTGAAGCTTGTCAGTTGAGTGGCTTCATTCAGAAGTCATTACAGAGTTTTTTGGTGAAGTTCTTATTCAGAGATTGGATCGATTGAGCTCCAGTAGTGAATCTTTTCATTGACAGTGATTTATCCAGCATCTGGCACAAATCTCAAGATGGTACGGATTTCTTAAATGCTGGTTTGGCCGTACTTTTTACAGCAGCAAGGGCCGTATTTCTCCTGCAAGCTGAGACACCTTGCCTTTTTGCCTACTGCTTTCATCATTTGGGACGCCTAGGGTTCCCGGAGCATATGCATTGATTTCTGGGTCAGAAGATTGCTTCATTTCATTTAGCCGTACCATTTCAGGCTCCTTTTTAGGCGACTGCAAGCTTATTCAGGTTCCTTAATAAATAGCTTGCCTTTTTCTTGCATGTTTGAATCTCGTAGTTGTAAATGTTCTGAGAGATCAATATATCGCCTATCTTCAGTTTCCAGCTTGTATTTTGTCAAATTTAGTCTTCTGGCATTTTATTTATATTTTTCAAGCATTTCTTTGCAAAATCGCATTATCTCTCTTTATTGCAAAAACCTCAAAAAAATAAAAAACAACAAAAACAAACAAAAACCTTGCATTCTCAGTCAGTGGTTGGGTTGAGAGACACCTGGTCTCTTACAGTGGTATCAGAGCACAATTTTCCTGCCATCCTGTGCTTTTTCAGTCAAATGTGTGCTTTTTTGATGCTTTTTCATGAGTAGAGACATTATCTTCTACAGTAAGGGTAGAGGAACAGGCAGAGTTGAGGATTGGACAAGTCCACCCATTCCTGAAGGTGAGACAGTATCAGGGGTTCTGGGTATACATAGATCCAATTCTAACAGCAGTGAGAACAGTGTCACTACACTGATGGTAGATCGTGAGATTCCGACAGAGACTCATAGGGCTCCAGGGAAAGAACATGCCGGAGGCGAGATTTTTGATGATGAGTTCAGACGAAGGCATGATAACATGATGGACATGATGTCTCAGTTGATGGGCACGATGAGGCTGTGTACTCCGCCTCAGCAACACTACATTCAGATAGGACAGACGAGCGGGACTGCAGGCATAGACCAACCATTGGTGTTAGTACAGTGGAAGTTGTCACCTATCTTTCATGAGCGTAGGCCTTGACAACCTACATTTTTATCTAGAGAGGCACCTCCGACTCCGGAGGCAGAGCAGCAGGGTCACCAGCTAGAGTTTCATCCACATCATGGTATGTCGGTGGCAGACGTGACTAGATTCTTTGGAGATTACTCGACATTGGCACCTGAGATCATCCAGTCTTTGTCTTTTCATGAGTTTATGGATGTGCATAAACCCAAAGGGGGAGGTAGGTTTGACCGCAAAACTCCTCAGCACCAACAGCCACAGCCACAGCCACAGGCGAATCGGGATCTTCAGCATGTAGTCAACAAGATTCTCTTGCCCTATTTTGATGGCTCGAATAAGAGTTCAGTGAGGTCTTGGGTACAAAAGTTAGACAATTACCTATCATTGAGACCTATGCAGGAGGACGAGGCCATTAAGTTTGCTACACTGCATCTTGATGGGTTGGCACATGATTGGTGGCATCACGACATGCACACACTTGGTCATCACACGGTTACCACCTACTAGGAGTTCACGAGCAGGCTCATAGAGCGTTTTGACAAAAAGGATCTAGAACTTTATTTCAGGGAGCTAGCTCAGCTCAGACAGACAAGTAGTTTGGATTCCTACATCGGTGAATTTCAGAGGGTTGTAGTTATGGTGACAGGTATTTCAAAGAGGAGACTTGTCATTCTCTTCATCGAGGGTTTATATGAGCCAATAAGAGGTTAGGTCAAGGCATTTGATCCTCCTACTCTTCAGGAGGCCATGAGGAAGGCACGCAGTATGAAACTTGCAGCACCTCGTAGCAAGTTTTCTTCAGACTCATCATCCTACTCGAGGCCAAACAGATCATTTGATAGAAACAAAACATTTGATAAGAAGAAGGATCCACCTGATCCTAAGAAAAGGAATGCACCGCCTTTTGACAGGGAAACATTGAATGATCTACGCATAAAAAAAGTTGTGTTTTTGGTGCAAGGCACCTTATGATGAAAAACATGTATGCCCTCTTCGTCCTAAAGTGAAAAATAACCAGATGGAGTGGTTTTATGAGGGTGAAGAGCAATCTGATATGTCAGACCAACAAGTTGATTCAGAGCATTTAGATGATGAAAGGTCTGAAAATGACAGTGAAAATGAGGGAGGAAGGAAGTTATAGGAGGCACATTTGACTAGTCTTCAGAGAGATGGATCTTTGAGGCTATGTGGGCTCCTAGCAGGTCAGAAAGTGATCACTCTACTTGACACTGGTGCTACTCATAACTTTATAGATGCACGGTTGGTAGAGAGACGAGGCATACAGACAGAGGAGTTTGAGGGTATTTGAGTCAAGGTGGCTGATGGGTACACCCTCAAATGTGATAGAAGGATAACAGATCTTCCGATGCGGCTTAACAACTATGAGTTCAAGGCTGAATTCTATGTTGTTAATATGGGAGATACTGATGTGGTACTTGGGATGGCATGGCTTCACGATTTGGGTGAGTTCACACTCAATCTTCGGGATATGGAAGTGAAGTTCAAGGTAAACGGGAAACCACATGTCATAAAAGCCATCAGAGAGTAATTTGAGAGTGGTATCTTTCAGACGGATGGAGAGACTCATTCGTCATGCTATGGTAGATTAGGCTGCAGAGTGTATGTTGTTACTAGCACAGCAGGAGCAGCAGAAGGTTGAGTACCATTCGGACATTCAGATACTGAGGACTAAACACTCTAAAGTGTTTAGTGACATCTGGCAGACCTCCAGACAGGGGCATCAAGCACATTATCGAGTTGGAGGAGGGCGAAAAGCCCATTATGATCACACCATACAGACATCCGAAACGCCTCAAGGATGAGATAGAGAAAACAATTAGTGAATTATTGGCTATGGGGCATATCAGACCTAGCAAATCACCTTTTGCTTCATCGGTTGTATTGGTGAAGAAAAAGGATGGGTGACTACGGATGTGTATAGATTACCGCCAGCTCAATAAGAAAACAATCAAGAACAGGTACCCTATACCCCGCATCAATGAGTTGATTGATGAGTTGCACGGTGCTATCTTCTTCACGAAGATTGACTTGAGATCCGGGTACCATCAAATTCGGATGAGGGAGCAGGACATAGAGAAAACCGCTTTCATATGCCATTGCGGTCACTTCGAGTTCTTGGTTATGCCTTTCGGTCTAACCAACGCCCTTGCTACCTTTTAGGCTACAATGAACAGAGTATTCAGTTCTCAGCTGCGGAGATATGTGTTGGTCTTCTTCGATGACATTCTGGTGTATAGTAGATCATGGGAGGAACATTTAGCTCACTTGGATACCGTTCTAGGTATTTTGGCTGAGGAATCCTTGTACGCCAAGGAGTCCAAGTGTGAGCTAGGCATGGCTGAGTTATTATATCTTGGGCACATCATCAGTGCCTAAGGAGTCAGTATGGACCCTGAGAGGGTCCGAGCTATAGTAGAGTGGCTAGTACTAGAGAACCTTACCCAGCTTAGAGGATTCATTGGGTTGTGTGCTTTCTACAGACGATTTGTTAGTGGGTTCTCATGACACACCGCACCCCTTACTGGTTTGACAAAGAAAGGGGCATTTGCTTGGTCACCGCAAGCTCAAGAGTGCTTCGACAGGTTTAAGGTGATTATGACTTCATGTCCAGTGTTAGCATTACCAGACTTTACGAAGTCATTTGATTTGTATTGTGATGCCTTAGGAGAGGGCATTGGTGCCGTTTTGATGCAGGAGAGACACCCTATTGCTTTTGAGAGTAGGAAGCTTAGGGGTCCCGAGAGATTTTATAACATCTATGACAAGGAGATGTTAGCCATTATGC
>VDFB02099182.1:0-12377 GCA_007258455.2 Sequoia sempervirens | reverse complement strand
AATAAATAAATAAATAAAAATGATAATAAATAAAATAATAATAGTAATTTAAGATGGTTCCCACCCATCCATGGGGGTAGCCCACATTAAGTGGGGCACCACCCATGGTATGGGGGGCAACCCTCTTTAAATAAAACACATCCCCTTTTTAATAGGAGGAGATAAAGAGGAGGGGAGTGTGGTGGGACCACCACCCCCCATTCTCTCTAAAACTTAAATGATTTTTGCCATAAAATGCCTTAAAATAAGGCTATTTCATAAATTTTTAAACCATGGAGATTTTATACCCATCTATTCAGGAATATTAGGAATATTATTCCTAAATTAAGGAGCCTATTCAAACTACATCCCTAAATTAATAGGGAATAAATTCCTTCGTAACCATTCAAATGGAAAAATAAGTTATCTTGAGGGGATATTATCCTTCCGGGAATCATAAGAAGGGGATATTATTGGAATTTTCTCTATGTAAGGGAGATTGGGTAGTTAATTGGTTTTACACCAATTTTGGCAAAAAATATAATATAAAAAGGGGTAGAATGGGGGTGTGAAAGCAAGTAATTTTGGAAGAATTTTGCAAGTGCGAGAGATTGTTTTCCTTGGAAGAATTTTTGTATTTCTGTGCTTTTGGAGAAGCTTGTTTCCACGCACTTTGGAAGTGAATTTGTAAATTTCTTTATAAACCAAGGGGAGGTTCTGTCAATGAATGTAACCGAATTTCTAGAGGAATAATTGGATCGATCCACTCAATTGGAGAGGGGCCTAGAGACGTAGTCGTTCTAAAAGACGAACTTTGTTATCAATCTTTGTTTGCACTCTCTTTATCTCTCATTTTGTTCTTTCTTTAATTACTCTATAATTCTGTTATTTAAATTTTGTTTTTGTATAATTAAGCACTTTTGGTTTTTAATTGTTAACGTAAGCATTTGAAACAATTGTCATAGATCCTTAAAACAAATCAAATTGGTATCAGAGCTGTGTTTTGACTAGTATTGCAGATTTGAATGCTTACATGCTCGAAGCTTCAACAAGGCAAAGGAAAACTTGAAGAATACAATCTTGAGATCGACAAACAAAGGAATTCACCAACAATGGATTGAACTGAAGCTGGGAAAAGCACCGAGCGAGAGCTTGATGATAAGTCTGTCCAGCGAGTCTTCCTCGAAATGAAGGCTATGGTGGAAGAGTTGTATGTGGAAAAGAAGAAGCGCGAAAAGGGAGATTCGTTGAAGCGAGAAAAGAAGGAAGATCGAAAGGACAAAGAAGAGAAAGCTCCAAAAGATTCATCTCCTCCATCTTCCCCTTCTCGTTCTTCCTCTTCTACTACTGTTAATCCTTTCAAAAGCAAGTCTAAGCCTATTATTAAACTTGATGTAAAATTTGAGTTGCCTAAGTATTGTGGTGAGTTAAATACCAAAAAGTTAGATGATTGGATCCAATAGGTAGAAGTCTATTGTAGGATTCAAGGCCTAACAGAAGATGCTTCTATGATCTAGTTAGCCACTCTCCGGTTGGGAGGTACAACTCTCACCTGGTGGGAGAGTATGACTCGGGAGGAAATTGCTTGCCATGGTAAGGTCAATATGACTTGGATGGAATTTATTGCTGCCCTTAAAAAATAGTTTTATCCTTTAGGTTATATGCAACAATTAACCATGAATTGGAAAACCTTTAGGCAAGGAAAGGGTCAGTTTGTCTAAGATTACACTCATGAGTTTAGAAAACAGGCTATTGCTTTAAATTTTCCAGTGTATACTCATGATACATTACTCAAGTACATAGGTGGTTTTCATTCTTACCTAAGACATACTATTCTAATGTTGAGTCCTAATAATTTGGATGAAGTGTCAGTCCAAGCCACTCATTTAGAGTCAAGGGGTAAGAACACTTTCAGTGATAATTTCTCAGAGAAACCATCTAAGTCTGAGAGGAAACCTAAGGGTAAAGATAAAGGAAAAGGAAAAAATACAGCCATGGTAAAGAAAGAGGGTGAACAACCCACCTGTTCTCATTGTAAGAAAGAAGGACACAAAGACTCTAAGTGCTGGAAACTACATCCAGAACTTAGGGCAAAGAGGTACGGTGGAAACAAAGGGAAGCAAAAGACAGTTGATGTAACAGGATCTTGGATTTGATTCCAGGGACGAGGCGAA
Organism: Sequoia sempervirens; assembly: GCA_007258455.2. Lineage (NCBI taxonomy): Eukaryota > Viridiplantae > Streptophyta > Pinopsida > Cupressales > Cupressaceae > Sequoia > Sequoia sempervirens. The sequence goes on along the minus strand of VDFB02099182.1, from coordinate 10,224 downwards.
GATAACCACCAATGGGATTCAAGGTAAAAACAAAGATATATCTCTTGCATCTGAATCAAGTATTTCTGCAAGTACAAGTAAGCAACCTAAAGTAGATAAGTAGAGGAATGAACTATTTCATATCCGTGTGATAACTAAACACACTAAGGTTGATACTTTATTTGACATGGGTTCACAAGTTAATCTCATATCTGAAGAGGTTGTTAAAAAGCTAAATCTGACTACAACTCCTCATCCAAAGCCATACCCTTTGGGATGGGTTTGTAATGATGCATAGTTACAAGTCACTAAACAATGTAAGCTTAGTTTTGCAATCACTGCAAACTTTAAAGATGAGGTTGTAGTGAATATTGTACCTTTAGATATTTGTGGAGTTGTGTTAGGAAGTCCATATTTGTACAACCATAAAGCTATCTTCTTTAGGGAGGAAAACAAGTATCACTTATTTAAGGATGGGATTGAATATATTGTATGTGCACACAAAGTCAAAACTAGTCTTGCATTAGTTAATGTTGGTCAGATGAAAAGATTAGTGAACTCTAGTAAAAAAATTGTGTTAATGCTTGTTAAGTCCAAAGAAGATGAAACATTTGAGGTGTTTAAGGGAAGTGATCCTAAACATAAGGCTGAATTGGTCAAAGTTGTTTCCGCTTATGATGACTTGTTTCAGGAACCAAAAGGATTTCCTCCTAAAAGAGATATTCAACATGAAATTCAATTATAGTAGGATGTACCACTACCTAATATTGGCATGTACTGTTTGTCTGTCATGCAAAATGAAGAAATCAAAAAGCAAGTTTAGGAGCTCATCGACAGAGGAGTGATTCATCCAAGCACATCACCTTGTGGTTCTCTAATTGTTTTGGTTCCAAAGAAAGATGGAACATGGAGGATGTACATCGACTTTAGGGCACTGAACAAAATCACCATCAAAAATAGGTATCCGCTTCCTAGAATTGATGACTTGCTTGATCAACTTAAGCATGCAATTTATTTCTCTAAATTAGATTTGTGAAGTGGTTATCATTAGATTAGAATTGTAGAGGATGATATTAGGAAAACTTATTTCAAGACAAAACATGGACTTTATGAATGGTTGGTTATGCCCTTTGGGCTTACCAATGCACCCACCACATTCATGTGAGTCATGAATGACATCTTCCATCCTTACATTGATGATTTTGTTATTGTATATCTTGATGATATCCTATTTTTTAGCAAGTCTTGGGAAGACCATGTAAGTCATGTTAAAAAAGCTTTTGATGTACTAAGAAAAGAAAAACTCTATGTAAAGATGTCTAAATGTGAGTTTGTAAAGACATCTCTTGTGTACTTAGGTTATATCGTAGGGAATGGTCAATTGAAAGTTAACCCTGTGAAGGTCGAGGCAATTGTAAACTAGCCTAAGCCAAGTAATATAACTAAAGTTAGGATTTTTTTGGGTGCTTTCCAGTACTGGAGGAAGTTTATTGCAAACTTCTCCTTCATCGCATCACCATTGCATGCATTAACAAGTACAAAGATAACTTTTCAGTGGGGAGGACCACAACAGAAGGCCTTTGACACACTAAAGGAAAAGTTAAGCACCGCACTAGTCCTAGCTCTACTAGATTTGCACCAACCATTCTAGATCAAAACAAATGCAAGTGGATTCGCCATGGGAGTAGTATTGAAACAAGGAGGTAAGCCGATTTGTTACCACTCTAAAACTTTTTCTAGCGCAATAAGTGATTATCCTACTTACGATAAAGAACTTTACACTTTAGCACAAAGTGTTAAGAAATGGAAACATTATATAATGGTCAAGGAAATAGTAATCCATTCTTATCATTAGCCATTGCAACATCTGCATTCACAAACTAAGTTGCAACAAAGTAGGCATTTTCAGTGGATGGGATTTTTACAACAGTTTCACTTAGTCATTAAGTATAAGAAAGGAGCCCATAAAAAAGTAGCAAATATGCTTTCTAGACCTCTAGTTTCTAATGATTTGATACTCCTTAAAAATAGTTCTATGATGCATGCAAGTTTTGAAGAACAATATGGTACTGATGAAAATTTTAAGGATATCTATGCAACTCTAATCCAAGTTAAACAATTAGAATAAAATGATTACTATGTGCATGATAAAATATTGTATCACTTAGGAAAATTATGTATTCCAAAGAATGAACAAGCACATGTAATAAGAGAGGCACACACATCGCTAATTGTAGGACATTTTGGAGTTAGTAAAACTTTGGCAAAACTACAGAAATATTGCTACTAGCCTCAAATGCAAGAAATTGTAACAAAATATATTAATGGATGTGTGATGTGTGCAACTAGCAAACCAAGTAATAGGAAATTGGGGTTGTACACACCTTTACTTGTACCATCCCAACCATGGGAAAGTGTATTTATGGATTTTTTCAGGGGGTTACCTATGTCTAGGAAAGGGCATGAATATTTGTATGTAGTAGTTGATCGGTTCAACAAGATGTGTATTCTTATGCCATGTAAAAAAAAAGTCACTGCTGAACTGAAAGCTCATATGTATTTTTAGTTTGTATGGGTTCACTTTGGGTTACCCACTTCCATTGTATTGGATTGAGATTCTCGATTCCTTGGGGAGTTTTGGTCAGTCTTATGGGGACTTATGGATACTAAACTGAAGAAGAGTACAACCTTCCATCTGTAGACTAATGGACAGACATAGGTAGTCAATAGGACAGTCATGCATCTACTCAAAGGATATTGTAGCAAGCATCCTAAGTTGTGGGATGAAAGTCTTCATTATGTGCAACATGCCTACAACCATGCAGCCCATTCTTCTACAAAGAGGTCTCCTTTTGAGACTTGTTTCGGTTATTTTCCAAAGACACCAATGGACTTCACTGTTGGAAAAAATGATGTTCAAGATGGACGCTTTGATGTAGAAATGGCTTTAAAGTTCATCCAGAAGGTCCAAGCAGCTCATCAGGCTGTAGAAGCACAATTGGAAAAGAGTCATGCAAAGTACAAGGCTCCTCATGACAAGCATTGCAGCAATCATCATTTCCAAGTTGGAGATAGAGTTTGGTTACACATAAGCAAGGAAAGAATGCAAGGTGAAGGAAGGAAGATCAAGCTGATTCGATATGGTCCATTCAAAATTCTAGAAAAGATTGGCACAAATACCTTCTGCCTTAATCTTCCTCCAGACATGTAGATTTACTTGGTAGTCAACATTGAGAACTTGAAGTTGTACGAACCTCCGATGATACTAGATGAGGACGTTGAAGTGCAAGTTCCATTAGTTGATGACCTTTCACCATAGTACATGTCAGAGTTGCCTGAAGATGTTATCCTCGACAGGAACACCAAGACTTCACAAAGAGGAGCAATTGAATACCTATGAGTGGGGCTAAAAGGGATGCATCCAACCAAGGAAAAGTGGATGGAGATTGGAAAAGTGAGGGAACTTTATCCTCACTTACTTTCTGAGTGACCAACTTTTGGAGGTCCAAAATCTCTCTAGTGGGGAGGACTAATCCAAAGGATTTTCATCAAATTTTGAAATTCTCCATTTTCTCTAGTTTTGGTATCATTAGAAAGTGCTCAATATCCTGACTCCAATGCAAATCAAACAAAGTCAATCAGAGTCCTGAAGCTCAAGATATATATGGTCAAACCTCTAGTCAACTCTTAGAACCAGGCCAAAAAAAAGAAAAAAAAGGGAAAAAAATCAAAGTCATCAAACCAGTCGAGTCGCCATTTCATAGTGTACCCCTACTACCGATTCTCATTGCAGTTCTTTCTACAAAAATAGAGCTTGTGGTGAAGTTATGGAACAAAAAGATTGGGTCAAAGTTATAAATTACGATGTCGCATCTAGTCGTACCCCTAACACCCCGTGACATATCACCTCCACACGGTAGGCCATTATTTGCAATAAGTGGAAATTATTTTGAAATATAAATGCTAATAAATAAAAATAATAACACATTTAATATGGCCCCACTCCATCCATGGGCGGGCGGCTCATTAAGGGGGTGCCACCCAGGTATGGGGGGCAACCCTCAAATAAAAACACATCCCCTTTAAATAGGGAGGAGATAAGAGGTGGGAGTGTGGGTGTGGTCCTGACCTTTATATCATCGTCACAACCCCATTTAATTATAAACATAAGAGCTATCCTATTATTCAAATTAAGAGTATTCCATTAAGATGATAATGACTAAGTCGAGGGTTGTTATAATATCTATTGCATGTAAAATTTAGAGAATTTCTATTCTTGTTGAACTAATTAATGTAAATGTAAAAGTCAACAAGTTATTATTCTTTAATATTTATTATTTGGTTTCACATTCGTTGGAATTAAAAGAGTTATTGACTCAATATCCAGTAGTTGTGTATAATTATTTCACTATGTGATTAGTCATAATTTAGACATAATTGTTATGTATGTGATATTTATTAAGATAATGATTTGATATTTCTTTATATATACTTCAAAGGTATTGAATACTTTTTCAAGTTATTATCATTTTAATAATCCTATCTATCATTTGAAAGGATTTCAAGTTATTAATTATTGGTATTCTTATTGTAGCCTTGGGGCATCAATGTTTCTTTTGAAGAATTGTCATATTATTATCGGGTTGAAGGTTCTAGATAGCAAATTGCATAATTAGTTGGTGGTATCATTTTGGTAATTCTAGTTATGGTTGATTGTATTATAATGTGACTATTGCTTAGAGAAAACCTTAGTTTACTTTCTCAAGATTATGAGTTTCATTATTGATCATTTAGGGAAGCTAAGAATAATAATATAGATTACCAATGTCTTTTAAAACTAAGTTGGTTTCATGAGGGATTATAAAATCTCATTTCATTGTTACAAAATAAAATTTTATGTTTTAGCATCATTACCTATCTATCAATTGGTAAAATTGATAAGCAGTTGACCATAGTGATGTGGTACTAGTTAAGTTTAATAAAATAACTAATATCAGATGTATTATTGGATAAAAATAACATAAAACAAAATAAATCTCATCCAAATGAGACAACCGATAAAAATGGAACTGGTGGTATTATTGACCAACATGTAAGGCAATAGTGGTTGGTGTGAGAATTATGAATAAAGAGGTTGGAGTTGAGTGAGGAGCAGTAAAGGCTATGCCAATTAATCTGGTGTTAGGCCAACTTGCCATTATTGCTTCACCTACAATGACCCTTGGAGAGGTTTGACAACGAAGACAATTAATGAAAGGATGGCCTTTGGGCAAGGGAAGGTTTGAAAAATTGAAGGATATTTATTGTGTATGGTTGCAATACATTGGAGGAGGTCACACTTCCATAGTTAATAAAAAGAAGGAAGAGGAAACGGTATTTTTTGGGGGGAGTTTATGGACAAGAAATATTTTCTTAATTTATCTGATTCCACCATTTATACTACATGCAGCTTTAGGGAACATGGCAATAGAATTAAATAGAATGAGTTCTATAAACATTATCCCAACTGGGGTTGTCGAAAGCCTATAATATTAATGGGGATGGGTAAATAAAGAACACTGTAATTAAGAGTGTCTAATATGCAAATCTTAGTCTCAATCCATGAACATAAGTTGCAGAATGTAGCTATTATACTCCATGAAACCAGAGAATATACATATAGACAAAAGATAAGCTACAAGGGCATTGGCAATACTTCTCTTTCCTCCAGAAGCTACCATTTTATTCTCAAGGACGTGTTAGAGCAGAAAATCTTGAGGTAAGACGTTTTCCATGGGTTCAGAGATTTCGTTTTCTTTTGCTTGCTGATTGAGACCTGTATGCGGCTAGATCATAATCTTTGTTGTGTTTTATTTCTTTATAAAACAATACTATTGATTACCTATTAAATGGGGTCGTGATTCCAATAGTTCTCATGCCTCGTCTATGCCAACTCTTTTTGCGTGCATTTCCATTCAACACCGGTAAGGTTATGCCTTAACAGTTGTTCATTCCCTGCTTCAAAATGCCCATTTCGGCATAGGCAGGCAAGACACTGGTAAAAATTGTGGAGATCAGCCTTACTCTTTCCGATTGCATTGTTTGAAAGTTCCTTAAGCCATTTCAATAAACCCATTTATTGTGCACATCTTGCAATTAATGTATTCCATGAAACCACAATTCCTTGAGGTAGTTTGCCGAAAAATTCACATGTCCTATCTATGTTGCCACATTTTGTAGACCATATTCCACGTCTAACAAATTCCTGTTCCTTGTCTATGCTTCCATTTTTCGCATGCATGTCTACCAGTGCATTTTTCAAGTAGCTCCATACCCTGTTTCCAAAGGAGAAAAAAAAGAAGCTCCCATTTTGGCGTAGGTAGAGAGTACGCTGAATAAGGTTGCAGAATTTGGCTTTACACCCTACCGTTCTAATTGCTCGATAGTTCTAAACCCTCTTCAATAAATCCATTCTTTACATATCTTGCAATCATTGCATATCAGCGGCCACATTTCTCTCATGCATTATATCAAACTGTTCACGTGCCTTGTCAATGCGTCTTCATTCTGCATGCATATCTGCCAGGGCGGATTACAACTGCAACACACCTGAAATCAATATAAGCATATATTGTGATATTTATTTATGCTTACAAATGCCTGCGTGTCTCATAAACACCTATACATCTTGTGGACACGTTGCAAATTTTTAATTTTCATGTAAATTACATGCGAGCATTTTTCTACAAAAATTGCCGTCATTATGTTTAAATGGATACCCATACCCTAGTCCAACGTCCCATCATGGATGTTGGTCGAGTTGTGAAATCAAGCAATACGCCTGGTAATTGCATTTGCTTGTAAGTTTCTAAAACTTTTTTTTATGAATTTACTTTGTATAACCATTGCAAATCCATCAGATAACCTATAATTTTGTCATTCTTTAGACAATATGGGTGCTTTGTCTTTAATTTGTATTCCACTCCTTTTCAGTGCTTTTCTTTTAGGCATTTGTTGAGTTGTTCATATGTTTTATCTATGCTCCTTAATTCCACATGCATGCCTGCTTGGGTAGAGACTTATTAGCTGTGGAATCCCTCTACGTACAACATCCTTACTCTTAAACTGCATGTTTCATCTGCCAGTTGCTTATGCTTGATAGTATCTTAATCCCTTTTGAACAAATCCCTGGTATTCTACAACTACTGCAATCCACAAGACCAGTCTCTTTGTAGTATTTTGTCAAACAATTCTCTTGAAAAGTTTTTCTCCTCTCATTTTTGTTTGCATGACTACCAAGATAGTCACAACTACTAAATTTAGAGTTAGAAGAGTTGTCTATATGGATGGAATATCTTAATTAGATGACAATTTTGCTTGATTTAATGGTGGAAAAATTATTAAGAAAGCTGATAATAACTGCCTTTTTGAGTGTGATATGATAATTAACTCTTAATTATTGATTAGGTATCAAGCTACACTAATTATATCTAATTACATTAAATTTTAGATAGTTTTGTGAAAGTGCAATAAGAGATCTAAAGTGTGAATGAACTAAATTATATATTGATGTATGAGTAATTAATTTTCTAAAATATCAATTTATCAAAAAAGAATTAATACTCCTAATCTCTAAATAGATTCACGAATAAAAAAATTTACACTTGAGAGATTGATCATTAATTATGACTTATAAGATCAATTTAGTTATTTTAGGATTGGTGCCTAAACCTTGATAAATAGAGTTAGCAATGGTATTTTCTTATCACATTAATCTCACTTTCTAGAGGGGTGATTTTTAGTCTTTTAGTTTAGTATTGAAGTATTTGGTTAAATTATATGTGTTTATGTGATTGTGTTTAAATAGAATTTAAATGATGGAATAAAATTCTTAATTGATTCACATTAAATCAAGATAATAGTAATTAGTACCATGAATCTATGTTGTGTATGATGACTTAATTATAAATATCACTTCAATGAATATCTTGGATGCATTGAAATGTGTGTGTAAATGTGTTGCTTCTATTGTTTCCCTTAATTGACTTAGCGTTCATTTTAATTCACCTAGCATTTCTAAAGTGTGTATAGTGACATTTAAGTTTAGGCTTGTGTACTATTATGAAGCTATTTTCTTGGAAAGGGAAAACAATCCTCACAAATCTACATAGGAAAACAATGTGGAAGTGTGATAAATATACTAAAGGTTTTATTGAAAACTTTGTGAAGTTATTATGGTAAAAATGATGGAACTAAGGATTCATCATGTAGCCTTTGACATGAACAAGCATAAATTTGCTAAAATAAACCTCTATGTGACAATAAATGATATTGTAAAATTAAAATGCTTATATATAACCTAGTTCACTATTCATACCTGGAACAATGCATTATGAGTAGAACATATTTAACCCTACATAATATTGTTTAGGTAGTACCCTCTTATGTTGTGCTTCTAATATAAAAGGAGTGGTAGGAAGGTTATGGAGGTGATGTTTCAAAATGATCATGAGGCCCAAGTAATGTGTGGCTTAATCTATGGTGTCAAAGTTAATTAAGTATGCCTAGAAATTGTTCTTTGTGTTACAACTTTATATTTAGTTATGATCTAATTGATGCAAAAAATAGTTTGAAAGACTAAGAATAATACTTAGATTATAAGAGTGAAGAAATGAACCTTCAATTGGTTGAGTAATCATAATATATGAAAGTAGGATCCAATTCATTCTTATTATTTTGTTTAAAACCCTTGGGTTAATTTTGTGTTGTTTTGGTTGTACTAAAGATTTAGTCTTTACTATGTTACCTTATGGCATTGTTCATGCCAATATGGGTATTTATGTCTATGCTCCATATTCCTCTAGTATATCCTTAATGAGTTCTTTGATGCCTAGCTTCACCTAAGTGGGTGGCAGCCGACTGTGAAACTGTCTGGGGTAATGGACCCTAGAAAGGGTTGCATACCCACTTCTTTTCTTTGGTGTATAATTAATGTGTTAGAGGAATAATATGAAGTTGAGTAGAGAATTGAGTTTAGAGTATGTCTGTGTTATTGTGTTATGAGTGTGACAGTGCTAGAGTCATCCTTGAACTTAAGGGTTACCCCTTTACTATCCAACCATGTGTGAGATGGTTGAAGTCCAATTGTCAAACTATGGTTCCTCTGCGAAATATATATGTAGGCAAGGCCATTTGAGATGAGCCTCTGAGGAATTAGGTCTAGCCTCTGAGGAATTAGGTCTAGCCCCTGAGGAATTAGGTCTAGCCCCTAGGGTTTGCTTTCTTTTCATTGCTTTGGGTTAGTGTTGATATATCGTGTTTACTTAGCTTGGGACTTGATTGTGTCTTCTGACCACGAATGTGTTTATATAACTAACTAGGTCCACCCCAATGATGTAAATTTCACGTCTCCCTTTGAACCCCAACCATGAATATTTAACCAATTTTAGTTATCCATCTAAAAGATGATAGTTTATGATTAGTCAAAAGTTGTATGCTTTCTTATAGTGCTTGCTTTGGTAAAAAAAAAATTGAGAGTTTTGCAAGTGTATGTGTAGGAAGCAGTCTTTGGGAATTGTGTTAGTGTTTATGGTCAAAATTTGAAATTTGTATTTTTCCCTTAACTATATTTTAGTGTAAAATTTTGGGCATTATAGGTGGGACCACCATCCCCTATTCTCTCTAAAACTTAATTAAGTTTTTCCATAAAATGCTTTAAAATAAGGCTATTTCATAAATTTTTAAACCATGGAAATTTTATACCCCTCTATTCGGGAATATTAGGAATATTATTCCTAAATTAAGGAGCCTATTCAAACTACATCCCCAAATTAATAGGGAATAAATCCCTTCGTAACCATTCAAATAGAAAAAGAAATTATCTTGAGGGGATATTATCCTTCCGAGAATCATAAGAAGGGAATATTATTGGAATTTTCTCTATGTAAGGGAGATTGGGTAGTTAATTGGTTTTACACCAATTTTGGAAAAAAATGTAATATAAAAAGGGGTAGAATGGGGTGTGAAGGCAAGTGATTTTGGAAGAATTTCGCAAGTGTGAGAGATTGTTTCTCCTTGAGAAATTATTGTGTTTCAGTACTTTCGGAGAAAGCCGAGCCTAATAATAATTTAGTGCATTTGTAAATTTCTTTGTAAACCAAGGGGAGGTTCTGCCAACGAATGTAACCGAATTTCTGGAGGAATAATTCGATCGGTCCACTCAATTAGAGAGGGGATCGAAGATGTAGTCATTCTAAATGATGAACT
>VDFB02099181.1:0-15372 GCA_007258455.2 Sequoia sempervirens | reverse complement strand
CCATAAGCCACCTTGGGAATTTGAGTCCCCCTAGGTGGGAGCCATATACCACCTTGGGCGTATGAGTCTTGTTTAGCCCCTTTTCAGGGTTTGAGTGGGAAATGATAAATTAGATAGGATTCCTATGAAACTAAAGTTTTGAATTATTATTTCACCTAGGATTTTCAAGCAAGAAGAGTTTCATCTCTAGATTTAGAGCTTTCACAAGATATTTCCAAGCATTCAAGAGCAAGGAGAAGGCAAAGTTGAAGTCTTGGAGTAGCATTATAGTTTTCTTGCGGATCTTCAAGCTCACTTTCACTTTAAGATCTAGTATTTTCAAGGATTGATGATGGTTGTCTATGGAGAATCATGATGGATTCTAGGTTTGGGAGATACAACTAGCCATTAAACCAAGCCTAATGACATGTTTCCTAGGTTACTCCATTTTCCATTATCTCTCTATTTTTTTCCTAGAGGAAGGTGCATGCATTCTTATGGATTATTAGGGTGATATCTCCAAAAGTGATTCATCATCATTATCATGTTTCATTTATGCAGCATATTCTAGAACACTAGATTAGGGTTTCATTGCATTCTAGATCTCTTAATCTTAGGCACATTTAAGATTAAGATATTCACATGCATTTCCATTTCAGATCTATTCTTTCTATCAAGGTTTGATTACCAACTAGGGGTTTAACCGAGGTGAACCCCCCATAAGAAAATCAACACAAAATTTATTTTTTGAAAACTTTTAACAGGTTCAGACCTGGAAGTGAAGTTCAGAAGACATAGGAAGGAAGTGTAAAGATAGGAGAACATTTTAAGATCCTACTTTTTCAAAAAATCCGAACGGGACTAAATCGCCACCTTGGGTATATGAGTCCTTGTATCCACTTTTTCCAATTTTCTATAGATCATAGTTTATCGGTAGCAGATTCTAGAGTTAGCCCAAAAACCCTAGACTAGGACTAAATCATCCAATCTAGCGTATGAGTCCCAGTGCACATTAGGAATAGCAATTTTTTATATATTCCAGGCCTTGCTTAGTCATCTTCATTTCTCTAGGTACTCGTCTGTTTATCCTCAGTTTATTATTTTTATTTTAACCTTTTCATTTTCTAGGTCACATAACTAGATTTGCATTTTGCTTTCATTCCGTTCTTTCTAAGCATTTTCTTAGTGGTGAATCCCTTCATTTTATCACACCTAAGGAAACCCTCATAATAGCTAAAAACCCCCTTCCCTCAATTGAATCATTGGGTTGCATATCTCTAGGGTTTTGTAATGAACTAAGAGTGAAATAGGTCCTCACCCCGTAGTTCCATCTCCCAAAAGGTGGAACCTTATTTCATTTAGTTCAACATGAAATTCCTATAAGAAACTAATGAGGTCATCATTCCTACAATGTCCAAATGCACAAGTGTTTCCCACAAAAGGAAAATAACATCATCATTTCTGAAAACATCCAAATGCACATGGAATTCTCCCAAGATACTAGTAAGTTCATAATTCCTACAACATCTAGATGCACATGAGTTTCTCACAAAAGGAAAATGGCCTTGAGTTTCCTGCAAATCCACTTGGCTAGGAAATTCCCACAAATGTGGAAAAATTCATCTAAACAAGTTCATAAAACATAAATTTGTAGTTCACTTGAAATATTCCACAAGTCCAAATGCAAGTTAAAAGCTTGCAAGGTGAAATACAAACCAAGAACATGTATTGTCAAATGAACCCATAACTTGCTCAATTTACAACTTTTCTCCACCAAATTGAAACTAGAGATACTGATTTTGGCCTTCTCCAAGATGAAGTCATCACTTGGTGGAATTGATATTTCAAATTCCTCCAAAAGAAGACTAGAAAAAATTAACTAAAACACTCTCAAAACTGAACTGAAACTAAAAGCTAACCTAAAAAATAAAATGGTTGATATGAGATCTCCTATGGACCTAGATTCTCCTACATCAATTTATCTATTAATTAAATAATATTTTATTATTTAATTAAATGAAAAATAATTATCCTTTGCACATAAATTGTATTTTCATTTCTTTACTCAACTTCTTTGATCAGTTAACCCCATCTCATTTTAGAAACTTCTTATTAGTCATTATTCATCTTCATCTTTTGATGGAAACTTCTTCCTCACATTTATCCATAAATTTAATTAAATAATTTGTTATTACCCTCACAATAGTTTTAAATGTAATTTTTCTATTCAATAATTGAGTTGACCACTCAGCCTCTTAAGTTAACTCAAGTGTTTGATCTCATCCTCATCTCCTATCTATTGATTTTTCATAAAGTTTATAAATAGGATCATTCCTTTATCATTTAGATATGAAATCACACTTATGTAAATCAACTCTATCAAAATCCATCCTCATTTGAAGATCTAGTGTTATGTTGCTAAGTAGCATCCACATTCTAGCAAGTGATGGGTGAAGCCACAATAGTGGTTTACAATTCAAGGAGGAAGGAAAAACTCACAAAAAATGACCCCAAAGCAAAAATGTGATTTTGGGGGTTCAGACGAACTCATCGGTTTAATCAATGTACATTAGGGGTTCGCTTGAACTAGTGTCTAAGTGAACTCTTTAAATTTTGGGCCACCAAAAATAAAAACAAATGAGAAAAGGGGGTTCGAAAGGAATCCCTGAAGAGGTTCTTCAACCATGGTTCAAATTAACCCCCGGTTCAAGTGGAACCTCTAGGTGTTCGCTGAACCCCTCAGGGTTCATTCAACTCCCCTTGCTCCTCATCCCTCCCCGAGACACAAAAAGTCTATTTTTATGCTTTGAGCTCGGGTTGAGGATGAAAATGGAGAATTCTTCAGAAACCCTTTTGGAATCAGATAATCCTTGGAACAAGCTATCCAATGAATATAATTTTTATATGTTTATATTTTATTATGTATTTTTTTTTAGTTTTATTAAACATAGGTTCTTCAAATTAAAAATAAAGGTCTCTATTCCGGCATATGTGGAAGAATAGAAGATTATCAAAAAAAATTGAAAAAATATGAGTGCACTGTATATTGAAGTCCTTGATCCAACAAAAAAAAGAATTTCATATACACAAAAAAGTTACATGTTATACAGTTGCATTATAGTTTTGAATTGTAATTAGTTTGACTTCAAAACTTGATTAAAGAAAAAATATTCAATAAAACTATCTAAACCAAGTGGGAATGATATCGGAGTTACAAATCTAAATTCAAATAATTATAATTTTATCTTCATGGAAAAAAAGTTATGTTATACTGTAAAGGCCTACTTTTTAAAATGTTTTTACAAAAAAAATAGTTTTCGTGGAGATGGAAAAAGAAGTGCAATCTAATTCCAGAAATTTTCAAAAATATTTTAGAATCTACGCATAAAATGTGATGAGACTATAGTTTGCATCATCTTCAAATTTCATGTTTTAGCCATAGTCTCAATGTGAAGATTTAGTTAAAAATAATAATTTCTGTCCGGGGCTTGGCTAAAAATTGTAAACCACTATTGTGGGATCACCTTCAAATAACTTTAAAAAATTGATGTTTGCATTGAAGTAGTTAGATTAGTGTCTGATTTTATTTATATTTTATATTTTGAATTCTTTATAATTTTTATCTTTATTTTCCTTTCATAAAGATATTACTAAGTGTGACATAGATTTTGGGAACCCTAAGATGCTTGCTCTCTTCCTAAGATTTTTCACCTAGAAAGAGAGAGATTTAGGTTCCCAAAATGTTTATGTAACACTCAAATTAGGATGTATGCATTATGATATTATGTAAATGAACTTAACTAAATGCAATTGGCTAAATGAAATGAACTAAAATGAATGTAAAAGTGTAATTTAAGCTATGTTTGAAAACACATTGTGATATGAAAATAACTATGAAAATGAAGAAATTATCCAAAACAGAAATAGATGAATGAAATCAGAGTGCACCTGGATGAAATATGAGTTGTCTGGAATGTCTGGAATGCTGATCAATTTTATTGGTTTTTCACAGTGGGACTCATTCACCAAGGGTGGCGAATCAATCCTCCTACTAATGAAAAAGTGTCTGGAACTAATTTCTGGTAATCGAGATCCAAGATTTGACAAAATACAGATTTTCGGGTCTCAAGTGGGACTCATTCACCAAGGGTTGTGAATCAGTCCACTTCTAGATTTCTAGAAAATTAGACAGCAACTTTACAACACCAAATTTGGGAATGTCTGAATGTCGGGTTGTTGAAGTCAGTTCAATAGGAAATGGATAGAAAACACTCAATAAGCTTGAAATAATGATATGTTGACTTGAAGAGCCTAGTTGACTTGATTTCAACTTTTCAACACCTTTAAACCTGTCAAATTTGCAAAACAAAGGATGTAAAAACACATGCAAAGGGGAAAAATGTTGGAGGTTATTCCCTTGGTCAAACCCCACTTTGGTAATCAAACCCAATAGAAATAAGTCAAATGAAATGGAGATGTAAACTAACAACATGAAAATGCTATTAACTCACCAAATCCTTGATCTTGTAAGTCTGAAGTAATGTCAATGGCTACTCCAAAGTGCTTCAATAGTTGCTTCAATTGATGATGTAGAATGCTTGAATACTTGAATGTATATGTCGATGAGTGAATTTGATGAATTAGATGTTAAAATGAGATGAAAAACACTTAGTTATACAATTCTTGTGCCTTACTATCCATTCTTACCTCATCACAAACCGACATCAAGTGACTTTTAATAAAATGCCAAAAGGAAATTTGAAATATTTTGAATTTGGGGCCAAGGGGAACTCATTCGCCACCCATGGCGAATGGGTCCCACCTAGGACCTAAAAAAAAGTGTCAAAAATAATGGTGTTAAATATTGTTTGTCGGGATAATATTAAAAATACACATAATTAAGCATATGATGGCATAAAGAGACAAAATAAAGCATGAGAAAGGTGTAAATAAGGAGATTGTGCCTAGAAAAGCGTGAAGGCTTGTTACAAGACTTTACAACACTTTAATATAGGACTTGTTGATGTGTAAAAAGGTGATTTTTAGGTGAATTGCATTAAATGGAGTCTAGAAGAATGTGGAAATGTCTTACAACACTTCACAACACCTCCACAAGACGTCATTCTTTGAGTTTTAGTACCTAAATAAGCATGTTCAAGCCATGATATAGCATAAAATCAAAGCAGCATAGTTTCAACACCATCAAACAAGACCTAAAATGCCATGAAAATGACAAAGGGCCATTCTTCTATGGCACACTAAGATATGATGCATTTAAAATTTGTATGGTTGTATTTGGTTATAGATTTGATATTTTGGTTTGGAATTTTGGCTAACAGATTGGGATGATTAGAATCATATTTGGATCTTAAATTGAGTTTTGGATTTTTAAATGTAAGATGTTTGTCTATCTAGATTTGGGACAGATATTTATATTAACACCAACAATCACACATACCATATTGGATTTTAGAACATCACATGTAGGAGTCAATAATGGTTGCAATTATGATGTAAACCTTCTATATGCAAATTTTTTAATTGGTTTCTATAGATTGGTTTATTTTATTGATATTTATGTTATGCTTCATTTCGATTTTTTCTTTATTTGAATATTTTTCTTTCTAGAGATCATTTTTTGGTTTGATTTACAACTTCTATTATATTCTTGGTACATTTCTACTTCAAGATCCACCTTCCTTTCATGCTTCCTTTTTTCATTTCTTGATTTTAATTTGGTGCTTAAAATTTATTTTTTACTTCATTATGATTGTTGGACTCATTTGGATTCTTCACTTTGTATGCTAGGGGATCTAGACTAATTTCAAACCATTTTTTATAATCCCTTAGTGAGATGTTATATTGAAGTACCATGTTTTTTTTTAATTGATCGTCATTTAAGAATAAGTTAAAGGATGTGTGATCTTGTTGGTCCTAATCCATACATTTATTATGCAAGAGTTCAAGGATAATTGCATACATAGGAGTACCTATGAAAGTATTGATGGCAACAATATTTTTAGAGGAGATATGAATGGAGTCTATTTTAATATTCAGATTTGAAATTTTTCAGTCAAAAATTCTCCAAGTGTAATAAAAAGTGTTATATTGCTTAGTAGAAGACTTGTATCCAATTCCTTAGTTTTTGTGATTTGTATAAACTGGTATAGGTTTTAGGATTCCTTTCTCATGAAGACCCAAAAACTTCCCTTTGTAACTCATAATTCGATATACCTCCATTTTGATAGGATACTTGTTTCTAGAAAAACATGATACTAGCATGTTAACGTATTGTAAGGAACTATTAGAATTTTCAGCTTTCTCATCAATAAGCATATTAGATCTAACAAAGGTGATTGGAAAAACTTGATAGGATTTTGGTGCTTGCTCCTTATGATTTTTTAACTTTATTATGTGTGTTCTTCATCTTATGAACTATAACTTGATTTATCAGTATTCTTGATGTGATCAATTTTCTTGTCTCTATACAATAGGAGAAATAATGTCATCACGAGGGGGAGTTGTTGGATGAAGTATATGATTGGTTTAGGTATCTTCTTCTCGGTGTGTCTTGTTGATGAATGGGTTTGGTTTCGAATTTTCGGCCTTGACTTTGTTATGAGCAAGGTTAATCATTCTTTTGAATGAACTCTTAACATATCCTCTATTTATTCATAAACAATATGGATGTATACTATTTTACTTTAATATCTCATCAATCAATAAGATCTTGGATATAGCGCTTTAATATCTTGCATTAATTAAAATGTATCTGGGTCTAATGGAAATTATTGATCTTTGGCCTTATGAACAATTTTCTTAAGAAAAGATCAAAAGGAAATGGGAAATCTTAGTAGCTTAGCCTATATAGAGAATTTAGTCAAGCCCTTTTCATAAACCTTAAATTTATAAGTATAATAGGATAACACTAAAACAATGTTAGGGATGATCCAATAACTATAATAATTTAAGAGAGCAAGATCTAGTTGAGGCTTCTTGAATGTAGATGGAAAATACAGCCGTGGTAAGAAATTAAATACATGTAAATTTTGACAGACCATGGGTTTCTCAAGTATGTTTCCTCAAGACAATAAGAGATTTTTCTAAGGAGATATGACTAACATAATTAATTATCAAACTATAAGACTTATTTTGGAGGACAAATTGATTATTTCTTTTAGATATCACACTCATTTACAACAAAAATTGTAAAAAAATAGACAAAAACCATATTTAAAACCTTAATCTTCCCATAAACACAATTAATATATTTAAAGGAGATCGAAGGCCAATTAAGAATTTTGACTTCAACCCACCTTGATATTGGACCAGTCATTTGTTAGATATTGTATTGTTCTTTTAATAACTGACTTTTATTATTATTTAACTGTTATGTTGATGATTTTATTGTATTGACTTTTTTTTATAAAAATTCATACCCTATCAAAAACTCATTTTATCTTAATTAAAAAATATATAACAAATAAATAAATAATCCACAAATAAAATAAAATAAATATTCATACTTCAAGTTACTTTTAGTAATGAAAAAATTATCTATCTTTATAATAGTCAGTTACCTGAAACTTCTACAGATTCTACAATCCCATTTAGTAATGGAGAAATTATCTCACTTCATAATCATTACCTAAAACTTCCCTTGATCCCTTAAATTACAATCATTCGTTCATGCATTTTAAGTCAGCTAACAAGATTTCTTTGTATTGTAATTCAGCAGAGCAAAAATTGAAGAGACATGCAAATGTTTATGGTTTTTCCTAATTTTGTGGGCCAGATAATTTTCAGTTAAAGAATTTCCTTTGGCAGTGCTACACTTTCCTGGAGTTCGAAAAATTTAGCTAAGTTTTAAATTTAAAATTGCAAGAAAAACGACAAACGAACACATCCCATATACGTGGCAGAGCAGGAATCCTTCACAGTAACGTGTCACCCATGCTTGTACGATCTGTACGCGTCTCCTTATTCCAATACTGCCATTCTTTGCAATTATGTCGAAATCTAAGTGATTAATGCATATTTCTTGATTTTGGGTGCTGCCTGACAGGATATGATTCATCACACAACTCTCGCCATGATTATGATAAAATACATGATTGCTCTCTGCACTCTCTTTTTCCTCACACTGATCTAATTCTACCTGACAGTCTCTGTTACTTGACTTAAGTGCACGTCAGTCATTCATTCAGACTTTGGCTGTGTTTTTTGTTATATTCATGCACGTAGGTGTTCGAGGATTTTAAATGTGCTTTTGGGCGTACCCTTACAAGCTTGGCATCTGGGTTTGCCATGGAAGATGAAGAAACAGGGGAGCTTTTTATACCATGCAGGATGTGCAGTTTGAAATGTTTTAGAAATCATGGTAAACACCATGAGAAAGAGCGCTTTGATGGGTGTGTCTCCTTCTTCAAAGTTATGCTTGGAGACTTTGCACAAAAACTGGTAAATTTTACCCTCCATGTTTTGATTTCATATATACTGGTTAGAATCTATAAAAACAAATTCTGTGATGTGTTTACTGCAGAACATTCCTCCTGCATTTGCTTCACAGTTTATAAATGAGAGAGAGGAGAGAGAGGAACATATGGTTTTGCAAGGCCCAAGTGGGCAGGAGTGGGATGTACAATTATTGGGTAAAAACAATCAACTGGAATTCCGAGATGGGTGGGAAAATTTTGTAAAATATCATGGGCTGCAATTGGGAGATTTTGTTGTGTTCAAGTATATATCGAAGCTCTGTTTCAAGGTTCAGATATTTGAAACAAGTGGGTGTGTGAAAAATATCAATGCTCTTCAACTTGAGAAAATAAACACTGGTTTAGATAAGAGAAGCCCCAATCAACCAAAGTTACTCATTGATTTGGTTTCTGATGAGGAAAACAATGATACATATCGAGCATGTGTGTGTCTTGGTATTGAATTTACTCGACGTATTTTGAAAAGATAAAAGTCAACCAGTGTTCTAAATAATTTTCCTCGTGGAAAACCTGCCAAAAGTCCTTGCGGAGTACATAGTTTACCGAGTTCATAGTCTTTTAAGTCCCTCCCGATTGTGGGTTTAAAAGAGGTTAGAGCAAAGCGCTAGTGCACAAGCTAGGAAGACATGGTGAGGAGCTTTACAAAGAAGGTGTGCAAGTTATTAGGAGCTCTTAAAATGGACGCAGACAGCAGCAGATATGCCTTGCTGGGAAATGGGAGTAAGGAAGATCAAGATACAAATATTGTTCCCAAAGGCTGCTTTTCTGTGTTTGTTGGGATAGAGAAGCAACAATTTTTTGTGCCTATACACTATTTGAAGCATCCGTTGATACGCTCTCTTCTGGACATGTCTGCGGAAGAATATGGATTTAAGCAGATGGGGGTGCTCAACATTCCCTGTGATGTGCACAGCTTTCGTCTGGTGTTATCTACCGTTCATTCTGATCAGTTGTAACGCATTATGCTTGCAGAAGATAGATCATCTTTGGTGCCATATACACATATATGTGTTTGTGTCGATTATTATTTTATTTTTCATTTTCCAACAAAATTAGAATATACTTGTTTCTTTTAATATTAACTATTGAGCCATAATGCAAAATGCATATATATTGTTAATTGAGTCACAATAAATTAGCCTAAGTTCGTTTCAGATATTTGAACTTTATTCAACAATCAAGTTGTTTGTTCATTCAATTCATGAAGTATAATCATAATTAAGAATATATTATAGCTCAATTCTAAGTACAATTCTTTTATGATGACTCATCAATGAATACAAATTTCATCTTGCATTAGTAATTAAGAATATACTAGAACTCAATTGTAAGTATGTTTTTATTATGATGAATCTGCAATGTATATAAATTTCATTTCACACAATTCATTTTATAATAATTGAAACAATGGATATTATTAGATTGTAAGAGAAGTACAATTTATTAAATATAAGCATGTTGAATATCTATCTATACATCATAATGACTTGCAATATATTTAGATGCTTCTTTATTAAATTTAAAATCATCTAGTATAATGTACAATAGGTATTTCTAAATAAATTAACGAGTCAATGGCACATCTTAGTATGGATCGGATAATATCCCCATACTATATTTCCATCAACTCCTATGTTTGTATCATTAGAATGCCATCATTATTCTCTAGTCATATCTTTCACACTCTAGATCTATAATGTTACAAGGTGTGTGTAAAGATGACTTCATGCAAATTACTTACCAGTCAAAGTCTATTGTGTAACTTCTCGCACTAAACACAAAGAGATCATGAAATTTATTTCATAGATAGATCTAGTTGAGTATAATATGTAAGATTTGTTTGATCACCCCATAAAAGGTTAAGGATTACTTTAACTAAAGATAAACTTCCACAAAAGATAGAAGTAATGGAAATGCTATGAATCTAGAGAAATAATTTAATACAAAAATGAAACCAATACAATTACAATGAGGAAATTATTGTTATAAAGACAAGCATAAAATCATTGGAAAAAGGAATATCATGACAAGAACCTTAATCCTATGATATGAAACACAAAAAATAAACAATGTAAATAAGCTTGAATATGTAAGTCTGAATATGAATATTATGAAATTAGTTACATAATATACCATGTTCACACCAACACCCCCCTTTAAATACAACTTAGGCAATATTAAAAACATACAAAAATGCAAGGATGGATCCCAACTACAAGACCTTGTTAAGTACCCATGTACATGTTGGTGTCAACCATCGAGCCCAATATCACAACCTGCAAATAGATCTTCATAGATGACAAGAGAAGCAACATAAGGCTATTTCACCAGAAAATAAATTAAGATGAGATCATTTACATAATGTACAATAGTGCCTTATAAAGGCAAGAAATATGTGACGGATGAGAAAACTACCTGAAACGAGAAAAAACCACATGGATAATTCAATGCACTACTATGCCTAAGTAAAATTAAGTAGGTAAATCCTGTTTACCCTAATAGTACAAATAAATAAATCTCTCACAAATGGAGTGAAAGAGACAAACTCACAAAAAGACTAGGATGGATCAATTATATATTGAATTTGGAAGACTATAACGTACTTGGTGCAAAGAAAAATTCAAAGAAACAAGAGATGGAGACTATTTGATTGCAATGTATGTCACCTAACTATGCTATTCATCCCATGATGTTTTCCTCAAACAAGATGTTTGAATATGAACACCTAGAGAAGAATATCTTAGCGGTGGAAAGAAATAATTCACAACCTTAGAATACTAAATCAAAGATAAATATGATGACACTTTTGAATTCGGATTAGGAGTCATAGAAGCCAAAAAAATAATGGATATACCTAAAAAAGGTGAAAGAGAATTAGGAGAAGACTCAATATCATCATAACTCTCAAGACCTACTAAATAACCAATTTTCTCTTATATATCATCATCATATGGTAGGTTATTGCAATCATAAAGATGTATCAGACTATCTAGAACAAGATAATTTTGGAATGAGAGTAATGTGGGCCTCAAAATATCTCACAATTTTTATACAAAGAGTGTATGGGCACTCAATATTCAATATTAAGAAAATAGTCTCAAAATTATCATTGTCATCAATTTATCTAACGATGTAGTTAGGTCATGTAGAATCTATAAGATTGAGTGATGAAAAAAATAGAAAAAATTAACTAAAAAAGGGTAGAAGAGGGGTTGTACATTAGTAATGTGAACTATGTAGCTTATAGCCAGTATGAATCAAGTAAAAATAGGGGCTAGTCTTGTGGGACTAGGGGCTTCCTCCCACACCATGTAGTATAATACTTAGCCATTATTATTTGATATGATTGGTGGTTTGAAAACCCTTTCGAAAACATTGTCTACATGTTAATGTTGATTATGATGTCAACCCTATATACCTAAAAAAAATTAAAAACTTATATGTCACTATACAAATGTTTTAATAGTCACATTTGCAAATTTTTCCTAGAAACTATCCAAGTGTCATAAAAACTATTTTATTCTTAGCATAAGTTTGTTTTGAAAAGGAAAAAATAGGTTTTACAGGGACCTGAAACCACAAAGTTTAAACATACAAAGATAGAGCAAAAAAAGTCCAAGAAAACAGACAGCTGTCCCAAAAAGAAACGACAACAACAAAGAGACAATAGGGTCCAAAAAAGGACCACCAAAAAGCCAGAGAAGACCACAACAACACTACTCCATGATGTTCAATAGCTCCTCGGCTTCCTTTTCAACTTCACTCATATCCTGTATTCCCTGCTTGAGGATTTGAACTGTATGAGGAGAAGCAGGGGCCTTCCTCTTTGTGTTAGCCCGAGTGCGAGTCGAAATCCCTTCAACAACAGCTCTGCTACAACCTTTGTCCGCATCCAAGTCCACGACCAGTGAGCCCTTTTTACTTTTTTCTAACTTTTCCACCATAGTGTTAATGATAATGGCATTGTGCCTGGCAATTTTATGATTATGCACCACAGTGGCCCTAATATTTTGGCCTATCTTGGACATATTGCTCTCTAGCCTAGTCAATCTTTCCTCCTACAACTGTTGTCTTTTCTCCGTTAAGGGGGTGTCCTGTCCTTCATTCTCATTACGGCTCCAACTCACCTTCTGCTCCAACTCCATGACTCTATTGCTGAGATCCCTATTCTGGCCACTCAAATCACAAACTTCTTTTTGGGCCTACTTAAGAATAGTGAAAAGGCTATCAGCACATTTTTTTGCCACACTCATTATGTCATCAGGCCTAAAATTATTAGGGGCATAATTAATTTCATCCTGATTTGGGGGTCTTTTAGGGGCATTTACAAATCTTCCAGATGTAGGGGCACTAGGAGCTGACTCTTTACTGGCCATAGGTTTTTCAAAATGAATTTCCAAAGAATTCCCAGAGTACGAAACCAATTCCGTAACTGAGGTTCCTTTAAACCCAGAGACCAAACCCGGGGTAGGGCAACCAGGCAAAGGTTGCGGATTAAGAAAAGACAGCGGAGCAGAACCCGAGGTAGGGCAACCAGGCGAAGGCTGGGGATTAAGACAAGAAGGAAAAGCAGAACCCTCAAGGAAATTCTGACAAGAAAGGGACTGGGGATCAATGGTTTTAGTACCAACAAGAGAAAAAGCAAAAGGGGCCAGAGGATCATTCTCTTTGCTACTTTCCATATCCTCATCGTCCAAATCCCCAGCAGCAACATTTTTAGGCAGAGCGGGTAAATTTTGGAAATGCTCAAAGATGAGCCTAACAAAACCAGGGTGAATAATAGAAATTCACCTAGGGTTTCTTTCAACTTCATCAAGACAATTCTTCAGAGAAGAGAATAAATAAAATGGCAAAGAGATACGAACCTTGTGACGAAAGTGGTTCAAAATGGCAAAGTGATACCCATACGCCCTGGTAAAACACCCATCAACCGTGATGTACTCCATAATGACTCTCAAAACTTTCCTCCAGATCGATTTAATGGACTCCACATCAAAGTAGCTATTGGAAACCTTAACCAGCTTAGCCTTCTCCTTATCTTTCTTTGGAAATCTGATAACTGCTTCACTAGAGAACCGATGGTCCCGATAAAATTTCACACCCTTATTCGAAAGACCAGTAATCTCACCGATGATTTGCTCATTCAGCCTTAATTCTACCAAACAACACACCACCATTTTTCTAGTTTTTGGGAAATAGTCCAACACCTTCTCATCGGGCCCATGGAGCTTCCAAAAATGGAACTAAAACCAATTTCTTTTCAAATTTTCCCAAGCTTTTAACATTCTTCCTCGGTGCTCTTGAAAGTCAGCTGGTCTAACATGTTTTCCCTCATCTTCGTGAGCTCTCGCTATACCATACCATACCCTACATTTGCTCTGGTCCTTGCTTTTACATATTTTCCTGCATAATCTTAAAGCGCGCTAAAAAATGCTTCTCAAAAGGAAATGGCTGATCCCATCAAATCTAATCAGATCAATGTACTTAATTTTTATCCGCTTCATCATGGCGAAGACAAACTTCTCTTCCATGTATAGAATCATAATAGATTAGAGCTTTAACCTTGGAATGGAGGTAATCATTCTTCCTCCACGTGTTTTCCCCACCCCTCTTGACCCCTTCATTGGAAAAGTAATCTGCCACCTTATTGGCTTCTTTGTAGGCATGGGAAACTTTCACTTTGTCGAATTTACTTAATATGGCAATTGTATCTTTGATCCACTTTTTGATGGTCCACAAAGGGGGGGTTAGCCCAAGAATACAGACTATTATGTTCTTAGAATCACCCTCCAACCAAAGACATTTCATATTCATATTGAAAGCCAGGTTAACCACATGATAAGCCCCAACGGCTTCCGCAACATGATTAGTTTGGGTGCCAATGTCCACAGCAAAAGCCGCTATAAAAGCCCCCATATTGTCCCTTAAAACACACCCACTGCTAGCTTTCCTGTGGTTTCCTTTAGCAGCACCATCAAAATTGGCTTTCACCCAACCAAAAGCAAGCAAGTAACTTTAGTAGAAGCTTGTTACTCTCATGCATCTATGTATATATTATCTTTGGGGAGTATTTGAATAAATTCATGTATATATGTAAGGCGGAGAAGGAAAAGGAATGGCAGGTCTATGTAAATATTGTCAAATGAGGAGCATAGAACAAGAAATGTATGTGCACCCTTTTCCCTTGAAGTCAAATGGGGAGAGTAATTTGGAGATTAATTTTGTGAGTAGCTTGGAGAATACATGGAGAAGAGTTGATGCATGCTACCATCATTGACAAAGGGAGAGATTGTTGGAAGTTCTAGGAGATTTTCATTGATATGGTTGTTGGCAACATGAGCATGAGCTTATATAGTGTTGTCATTGATGTCAAAATTATGATTTGATGTCTACATGGTGGTTTAATTGGTTGGTAAAGAATGAGTGAGCATGGAGATGGTAATCTAGTATAGAGATTTTGTACTCAGGTGAAAAATAGATATGTTGTATATTCAACTACATGGTTTTTAGTGTACAAAGCATTAATTTATTGGTATGGATTTGTTCACCTTGAGGTATTTTTGTTTATGGTTATAAGGAAAAAAAAATTCATACTTGAGGACCTTAAATCCAAACTTCCATATCTTTATGTCCTCCAGTGCAAAATTTATGGTTGACAATATATCAGATTTTCCAGTGACAATATAATCAAAACAGAGAACATGTTTGGAATAGTCCACATTCCACCACGGAATAATATTTTGCTATATGGATTTGTGGGAGTGTTTATAGATGTATGTAGCATCTATGATCCAAGTCGCATGTGTTTTGGAGGTCTGCATATCAATTTTTAGATAATTAGTTGGCGCATTTTGGTGTTGTCTCACCAACAATGACAACCTGATATGTTTAGGGTCAT
>VDFB02099179.1:0-24146 GCA_007258455.2 Sequoia sempervirens | reverse complement strand
AGTGAAGAAGGTTTTATGTGCTTAACTAGAACTGTAATCAGGCTTGTGTAGAAGCTATTTTCTCATTTCATACCTTGCAGATTTAATATGAATTGCTTTATATTGTTGGGAAGTGAGCCCTTTTGTATTTGAGCAGTGAGCTCTAGGTAGTGTGCCTAAACGCATGTGCATTCCCATTATTTCTCATTATATTTTTAACAGGGTATAATATTGTAATTCAACATCCAATCGTGGTTTTCCCCTAATAGGGTTTCCATGTATAAAAAACTTGGTGTTCTTTGCAGGATTCTAATGTTTTCTACTGTTTATGATTTTATTATTCATTCATCAGATCTGAGATTAAGTTAAGATAAGTTTGAAAAGTTTAAATATTTTGTGACAACTGATTCACCCCCCCTCTTAGTTGTTTTTCCTTGTTTTTCCAACAATTTATAGGATTTGATTGCTTATGGGCTGCTATCTTTGCTAAATATTTGAAAAAATCAATGTGATAGCTGAGAATTGATGAGAAAATATCGTTGCAACCTAACCAAATATCTACATTCAGATCGTCTTCCATTAACTGTCAACACCTAGTAGTATTGATTTTTGTGTTGAGGTGGTGTTTTCTTCTTTTGACAACTATATAAGGAGGGCGATGACACAATGGGGGTTTATATTCCAAGTTAAATTTTCTTTATTTTTCTTAGGGTTTTAGAATTACTTTTAGAAGAAAAGTTGTAGAACTACTTTTATTTGGCATGTTATATCTATTAAGGTTTAAACTATTTTCGGATTGGCATCCAACTTCTGTTTGAAAGTTCATTTGATATTTAAAAGCACAAAATATTAAGGAGAAATTTTTGAAACTATGCATGTATGGCCTTTTTCAAGATTTTTTCTTTATATTATCATTCTTAATGAAACACTATGCCTTTCAAGCTAAATATGGATAGTTTAAATAGCTGATTTCCATGCTATATGCTTGTATTATAGAGTAGTAGCTTAAGAAAACTAGATTATGTCATTGGACTTCTCTGTTTTTCTTAAAGTTGTTTTGTTATGCTATGTTGTATTAGGAGGAAGAGTTCATGTGATTTCTGAGATATTGTTCTGTTAATCATAAGAAATATTTATGTTTGATCAGACCTTAATGAACATTTCTGATGGAAAGATTTGAAAGCCTACACTATGCTTGAAGTTAGCCTTTGTTGTTTGTTCTCTTTCCAACAATGAAGGGTTGTGGCATTCTGTGTCTAATTATATCATTCATAGGAATTATTTGGGTTTGAAATTTTGTAAAATCTTTGGCACATCACCTTTTATGGTTTATGTTTACATTTACTTCTCCCCTTATCTCTAAACCCCAAAGAAGAGTCAGCTTTCTATAAAAATCCTAGAGGTATTCAAGATGCAATTTGTCCCCCACTCGCTGAATTTCCCATAAGAATTTTAGAGAGGCACAAGACTTGATGATCAACATTATCAATAAACATTCTTAAATCCAAATGGCTATCAGGATTGGCCTACAAAGCACCCAATTTCTCATTATCACACAGTGGAGGTTTGAAATATCCCATAACTAGCTAGGGGCTATCCAAAAATTTAAGTCGAAGACACCCAAGATCATCCCATAACTTCTTCTTGGCTCTCTTTAGATTAGGAGCATACACATTGGAGATACCCAAGAGTAAGAGTCCTTAATAAAAAAAAACTTCGTCTCCACATGGTTAAAACCTTTAATCAACTTAGCATTCCAAAATGTTGCAATGTCACCTTAAGCTCTCTCAGAGCTAACCCCATGAAAGCCGCAGTCCTAAAAAAAGATATTCTTCACAGATTCCAACTTATCAATTTGCATTTTTGTTTCTTGAATCATCAAGATGTCTAACTTATGGTCTCGGACCTAGTCCTTTAGGAGGTCTTGTTTATGCATATTATTTAGTCCCCTGATGTTCCAAGAAATAATCTTCATTTACATTGTGAGGTGGTGCTCTTCGATCATAGATAAAAGAGGGTTTTTTGAACCCCTTCTACAATATTCCACTTACAATCCCTCTCCCTAATTTTCTATAGAGAGGGTCTCCCCTAGTCCCTCTATTCATACCCATGGTCTTCTTTTTTCCTTCTTATGGTAGCACCTTTATAGGGTAGAGGAGGAGGAGAAGAAAATGACTTCTTCTTTCTTCCCCTCACTGGAATATAACCTTCTTCATCCTTACACCCTATATTTGCAACCACCAAAGTGCCATCTCCAACCACCAACCTAGATTCACGATCCAATGGGGAGGACAGGGAAATAGAAGGCTCAAGAATGGTACATTTAGGGGAGAAAAAATTATCTGAAGCATGATCCACATCCTATTCCACAGACTGGCTAGCAGCCCCATCCACATTTTTCTCAGACTCCTTGTCAACCTTGAGATGAGGGACAAAATGATCTTCAATATTAACTTCACCCTGCAAGCCATTTTCAGTAGTTGAATCACCCTATTTCAGTGGAACTAAAGACCCATTAGCCTCCTTGACCTTCCAAAACTTTGTCTGAGAAACAACCTTAGGCGGAGCCACCTTAGTAGGGTATTCCTTAGCCTAGTGACCTAGTTTTTTGCATTTGAAGCTTGCAAACAAAATATTTTCAAAGATAATATGTTTCTTCTAGGATCGCACCCTAGAGTTAAGGTGAAAGAATTCAAGCATCATAGCATCTTGATCAATCATGACACAAAATATTTCTACAACCAGATTCCTTCTAGAGAGAGTGGCCTCATCAATAGAGACTAACTGCCCAAAAGAGTTAGCCACTACCTTAAACACTTCTTCATCCCAATATTCCAAAGGCGGGTTCGACAACTTTACCCACATAAGGGCTAAATGAAAAAGGAACTTGGAGAGATCCATCCCAGGCTCCCAAGGGTATAAAACTAAAGTAAGATGCCTAAAGGACTATAGTCCTTTTGTAAACAATGCTCTCAGGTCTTCATCATAGGAAAAGGAAAAGGAAAATAATCCTTTAGCCATAGTTGTAATTTCAACCTGGCCTTTCAAAGCCCACTTCTTATGAACCCATGTGTGGACCTCCTCAATACTAGGTTGAGGACCTAAAAACTTTCCTACAAGAAAAAAAAGTCGATTCTAGCTATATTTCTATGAACAAGAGAGTCTAGAATGGATAAGGAAAAGCCACTTTAAATGTTAGAAGAAGACACTAATTCAGACGCAATGAATTTTCCTTTAAGTTTTAAGGAAAAAAGGTCAGCCCATCTCTACTCTAGCAAAGATGACTACCCCATTAGCCAACTATTTTCCATCAGAGCAAGCTCAATTTGGGGAATACTCATATTAGCTACAAATGATTCCCCATATGGGGCCCACCCATTATCACCAGCAACCACATGACTCTCGGGGTCCTTTGGAAGTGCCTCCATCGGTGGAAAACTATCACAAGACACCTTGAAGGCATCAATCACACACTAACCCTTAGAAAACACATCTTTGACCACATCCTCATTGCACGAACCATCCTTCCCAGTAGCACCACCAAAGAGCACCAACATATCCACACTGCATGATCTGTCCTTCCTAACAGTAGCATCAAAATGCCCAAAATTTGTAGACTGGTCAAACTAAAATTTTCTATGATTTCCATGGATTGAATTCAAATTCAAATCACCAATCCCACCACCAAAATAGTCTTCTCCTGAATGGTCTTCTCGCCAATGGTCTACTGCATTGTTTTGATGATGTTGGAAGTGTTGTTGATGTGGATATTGGGATCAATATATGGATTTTTGGTATGTGATTGATTAACATTATTTTGTGATTAGGTTTGATTCTCATTTGACCTAATACTTGGCATGTGTTGAAAAGATTAAATATGTATTGTGGATGTTAAGGGGATCTATTTTATATCCATATCAACTTAAATCTAAGTGTTTCATAATTGATTTGAGTGTGAAGAAGTATTTGAATCAAGTATGGAGCTGACAAAGTGATTTTGAATTAAATAGGGTTACATCTAATTAGGCCAATCCAATTGATGTATGTGGATGTAATAGGGTATACATATGTAGGAAAATTTTGAGTTATATAGAAAATGATGATAGGTAATATGATGTGAAAGAGATCTGACATTGTGTGAACATGCAAATTTAGATGTGTGAGATCAAAATAAGTGTAGAATTATTGTGAATATTGAGTGACTGCTAAGCAAAGAACTATTTTGTATTCAAAGCTTTAAAGGCATTGAATTTAGCACAAAGAAGGTGAACTTTGTATCAATTCATATTTTGGTTGTGTAGTCATTCCTGTTTTGTATCTATCTCTGGTTGTAAGCCTTATAAGGACAGTGTGTCTTGGTAGTGAGCCTCTGGAATATCTTATAACTAGTTATAATATATTGTGAGAAAATCATCACCATGATCTTTCCCTTTTTGGATTTTCCATGTAAAATTTCATGGTGTTCATGTGTTATGTGTTCTTGTGATCTCTTTTATGTTTTCATTCATTGCTATAGTTAGATATACATTGTTAATTTGATGGTTTGTGATTAATTTGTTATATAGAATACTGATTCACTGCCCTCTTAGTATTCTAGGTGTTTAATAATTGGTATCATATCCTATTTCCTTTTGAGAAGCCTAACAACTTGAGGAAGATCTTGGAAATTGAACACATGGCTAATAAAAGGTTTCCCATTCCCCTGGAAGAAATTTTAGCAATTGATTACATTAAAGATGCCTGCATGTTTGATAAAGAAGAACTTAAAGCTGCTCTTGAAGATCTTGATAGAGTTGAAAGTGAGAACAAAAGTCTAAAGGAAATCCTAGAGGAAGCAAATGAATGTATGAAAAAATTGAGAGAACAAATCAAGAAGTTCAGAGAAATACATAGAGAATTCAATGAACAATAAAAGAAGGAAAATGAGGATATCACCAGAATGAAAGTACAAGTGGAAGAAAAGAAGAGAATTGAGGATTTTTTGAATGTATCTATACAAAGCAAGACTAATGAATGAAAAAAACTTAAACAAAAAGTGGTAACCCTAAGATCAAATTTGGAGAAAGCAAGAGCTCATGAGGAAAAATTCAAAACAAGCACTATGATGCTTGATTAACTAATCGTAGGACAGGAACTATCTAAAGACAAAGGTGGTTTGGGACTTAAAGAAGGAGAAATATCAAAGGAAAATCAGACTCCTAACAATTTTGACAATAAAAATCAGACTCAAGGTAATGGCAGATAGTTTAAAAATCAAACAAGCAATGCTAGAAGACTACCCATCAAACAACCAAATGCACAAAGGTACCCATCTTTCAATGGTACTTTATTTTCATTCAATTAATTTGGACATATGGCTATAGAATGTAGAAGTAGAATGAATTAGAATTTTGGATGCTTTTTTGGACAATTTTTTGCATGCAAGAAGTTTGGACATAGAGCTACTGAGTGTAAAAGTGAGATGATGAATAGATTTAATACTGGTAGAATGTTTCAATGGTTATTGTTATACATGCAATGTATTTGGAAATAAGGCTAAACAATGAAAATAAAGAATGAATGGAAGTCATTTTGGTCACAAAAAATGTTGTATGCTAGAATTGTAACAAAATTGGACATATTTCAAGATTTTGCAAAAGCAAAATTGGAAGGAAACTAATCCAGGAAAGAGGAATGAACCAGTGAAGAAAGTTGATCCTATTGAAGAAAAGAATAAAATGGAGAAGACTTGGAGAAAGAAATAGGAAGTTGAGAACAAAGCTGAATCAAGTGCATTTGTACCTCCCTCTGGTGTAGATAATTCCCTTGGAAATTAAACCTAGGCATGGGCTTAGCAAGAGCAATAAAAGAAAAATCCAACAACCACCTAGAAATATGAGGTTTCAAGTAGTGACATGAAGATATATGGTGTAAGATGATATGTTTAAGCTTATTACAATAGAAAATTTACAAATAAGAAGAATTGCAAAGCATTTTAGGGTTTACAGTGTATCAGTGAAGTGTTTACCAACTTTTTGGAACTTGAAGCAATTAATGTGAAATTAGGGAAAATTGATAAGGCATAAATCGAGTTTCTAAGTTGATTCTAATCACTTTTGCATATTTGGAGAAAATCATAGTGGACTAAAAAAGTTTTGAAGGAAATTCAAAGTAATCTTGTGTAGAATATTCAAACCCTAGATGCTATTGAGCACATAAAAGATATTTACAGCTATTTGTGCTTTGTGAGTTTGAAATTAAAGTGAATTTATAAGAATTTGAGATTGAATTAAGGATATAATGACTACACTAAACATGGTTAACATCACCGAAAGACCTAGACCTAAGTTCAAGAGGTTTTCATGGAAATTCTTTGAAAACAAGCCTAAAGGTGCCCAGTGTTGTGTGGAAGTCTTTGGTGAAAAGAAGGCATGAAGCTATTGAAGTTGAGAACAAGATTAAAACTAATTCCTTGAATGAAATTGGACCCTCATTATCTGAGGATGACAAGGCTACCTTGTTGAAAGCATACACTAAACAATTCAAAGTAAATAAAAGGGTCACAATTCTTATGGCTAGAGAAAAGGATGGTACAGAAAAACTAAAACAAGAAACTATGAATACAATGAGAGACATAGTAGAGAAACTCAGGATGTTTATAGCTTCATCATCTAGTATAGCTCAAGGTAAGGAGCTTGATAAGGATATTTTTATAGATGTAGAGGAAAATATTACTCCTAAAACAAATTTTCCTATTTTCAAAGAAGTTGTAGAATAAGGGAATGTTCATAATGCGGAATTCATTCCAAAATTTGTTGATACCTAGAATGTGGTGCTCACACCACCACCAGTTGATTATAAAACTTATTCTTTGAGACATCATATCATCCAAAAGACACATACACTATCGCCAGTGCTAACACTAAATATAATTATATGGGACAAGAACAAGATCAAGATAAAAATTATGTTGATAATAATGTTGAGGATCACCTTGACAGACAAAATGAGGATGCTAGAAATGAAGGTAAGGAAAATGAAAATGGAGAAGAAGAAGAAGGAAAAGGAGAAAATAATAACAATAAGAAATATGATGAGTAGAAAAAGGAGGATGGAGATAAAGAGAAGAAAGAAAAACCCTCCAATAAAGAAGAAAAAGAAGAGAAAGAGAAGAATAAAGAAGAAACAATGGTTGGAAAGAATGAAGAACCTCAAAAGACAATGGAGCTAACAAATTCATCTAGAGAATCCTTTGGTAATGCATTTAAGGGTCTTTTGACAAGACGAATGAGGTTCCAACTGACCATTCCTCCTTAGTTGATTAAACTCCCATTGCATCAAGGTTGTGTATATCTAAATAAGATCTCACCTATTCAAAAATTGGAGCTTGGAAATGCTTTTTCCTCTAGAAGATAAGAAATCATTAAGACTCATCAAAAGGGTACTAAGATGATTAATGATGCAATCAAGTCTCTACAAGACCCTACCCCTAGTGCCATAATTGACAACTCGTTGAAACCTATTAAAATTTTGAATTTTTTAGTTGATTCTCTTAAGGAGTATGCCATTGGTTTGAAGGAGTAGACTAAGAAGGAAGTAGAATCAATACTTGCTGAGAAGAGACTTCTTAAGTTACAGGAATATCTAAAGGATGTGTAGGTATGTGAAGATGAAGCCACTACATTTTTCTTGTATTGCATGAGGTGGTTGGATGCAACTCAAGGCATTAAGGACTTAATGGAATCCATAGAGTCACAAATATCTAATGCCTTTGAAACCTTTGACCCTGCACAAGATAGAGATTACATCTCTTAGACTGCCATCACATATTTACAAAGAAATTTTTTCACTCTTCAATAGTAGAAATAATATATAATAAGGAAATTTGGACATCTTTGGGACCTGGTGAAGACCAAGCATATACTAGTATCTAATGCCCTTTCTAGTGCAGAAAGGCTTGAAAATATAATTCCTAATCCAAGTACTCTAGAAGAAGGAGAGGAGAGCTTAGTTGAGATGGAACCAATGTACAAATCACAAGTACTACTGCAAAAAGGATTTGGAATGAAGGGAAATCTTCCTAGAAAGCACATCTTGATGAATTAGAAGGCGCCTCCTCTAGATGAACACTTTTCTTGTATACTATTTCATTGTTTTTAGTTGTTTTTAGTTTATCTATGTACATATGTTTAGGTCCAAATATTTGGGATAAATCTCTAAGGTGGATTCAATACATTTCATTTGCTTTTAGTTATTTTAGATACTACACACATGTTATCAGCACACCCTTTTTCCTTGATGTCAAAGGGGGAGAAGAATTGAGGAAAATTGGGTAGAAGTTTTGGTGAAAGTATAGGCGGATAATGTTTAAAGAAGGAGATCGTGTATGCCTAAAGTTTTTTTGGTGGTGTATGTTTTTGAATTTTGGAGACTCATTTTAGGAACATGTATCCATCAATGACAAAGGGGTATATTGTTGAAAGAATGAAGAAGGAACCCTTTGATGTGTTGTCATTGATTTTCCAACATTGTTTGTTGATAGATTTGTCTAATCTAATAAACAGTTTTGGTGACATCTTAATTTGATAATTTGGTTCTAAATTGTTCATGTTATAAGATTATCTTATGAGATTATAGTATGTTATTTAGGACTACTAAATGCACCTATGATCAATATTTTAGTAATTTTGGATGAACAGGCTGAAAGTTAAAAGTAACAGAAGTTTGGAATACATTTCTTTGGCTTTATATAGTGTAAATGGGTATGAGTAATTTGGTCTAAATTCCTTCAATCATGTTTGGATTCAAATTCTATAATTTTGGGAGATGGTTTATAGATGTTAGTATTCTATATATTCCTATTGGTGAGTGTTTATATGATCAAATAGATCATTGGTATGTGATCAGTTTTCTTATTTTGGTCCGATTTATGGCCGACCTAATACTTGACATGTGTTGAAAAGATTATATATGTATTGCAGATGTTGAGGGGATCTATTTTAGATCCATTCTTGAACTTAAAACTAAGTGATGCATGGTTGATTTGAGTGCAAAGAATTATTTGAATCAAGTGTGGAGTTAAAAAGTGATTTTGAATTAAATAGGGCTACATCTAATTAGGTTGACCTAATTGATGTATGCAGATATAATAGGGTATATATATGTAGGAAATTTTTGAGCTATATAGAAAATGATGATAGGTAATATGATGTGCAAGAGATTTGACATTGTGTGAACATGTGAATTTAGATGTGTGAGAATAGAGTAAGTCAAATTTTTTTGTGAATATTTAGTGACTACTAAGCAGAGTAGAGTTTTGTATTTAGAGCTTCAAAGGAACTAAATTTAGCACAAAGAAGGTG
This sequence comes from Sequoia sempervirens, assembly GCA_007258455.2. Lineage (NCBI taxonomy): Eukaryota > Viridiplantae > Streptophyta > Pinopsida > Cupressales > Cupressaceae > Sequoia > Sequoia sempervirens. Next base: position 14,826 of record VDFB02099179.1, on the reverse strand, counting down.
CACTTTGTATCAATTCACATATTGGCTATGTATCCATTCCTATTTTGTATCTTTCTCTAGTTGTGAGCCTTATTAGGATAGTGTGTCCTAGTAGTGAGCCCCTGTAATATCTTATAACCCATTATAATATATTGTGAGCTAATCGTCACTGTGGTTTTTCCCTTTATGGGTTTTCCACGTAAAAATCCTAGTGTTCATGTGTTATGTGGTCTTGTGATCTCTTTCATGTTTTCATTCATTTTTGAAGTTAGATATACTTTTTCAATTCGATAGTTTATGATTAATTTGTTATATAGAATACCGATTCACCCCCCCCTGTTAGTATTTTGGGTGTTCAACAATTACTAATTTTTATTTTATAACACATATTTTATACTATTTAATATCAAAATAGATATTGATTTAGAATAATTTTAGAGATAGAATATGATTTGGGAAACTAAAAAATGTATATACTTTTATTATTAATATTAATATAAAGGAAGTAATCCAAGCAAAAATAAAATAATATGCATGCTACCATGTTCTTAATATATTTTTGGTAGTTATCTTGATATTTTACATGTTTCATTATATTATTTTAGCACATATTGTCTTCTCAATGTAACTTGATGAGTGAGGATTTTAAACAATATGCACACTACCAAAATTTTATGAGTTTGATTTTTTGGTTACCCACACCCTTGCTTACATGTTGAATGTTGATTATAATGCATTCATACTTTGCACCATAATTTCTTGTTGAACATTGGGGAATAGGTTTGTGATCATGCATTGTGGCGAAACATGTCCCTCAGACTTTCCTTGACAAATGGAAAATATTTCAAAGTGCATAATTATATTACATTGTTGGTTCTTTCTCATTGGTGCATAATATCCTAGGGTATCTTTTGTGTAGATAATGGTATTCAAGTGTTATCATCATGTGAAGTGGCAGTATCTTACTAATGTGCAATTTAAAATATTAGGAAATAAATATGGTGATCTACCATGAAAAAATTTAATGTCTGTCATTTTCACAAATAATTAATAGCACACAATCTACACTTCTGACCTAAAAATTATATAGCTAGAAATAAAAACAAATTTAGATTGTTAGCTAAATTCTTGTTGATGAAGTTGTTATTTACTCTTAAGCATATCAAAAATTTTACTCTCTTGCTTCAAGAAACTCACTACCCTGAGAGTCTAAGGTGTGCTAATTCTAGAAATTCCATGGAAAAAAATGGTTGTTGTGGTATCTCCCATTTCCTTGTCTATATCATTATTTCCCTCTAATATTGCTTTTGCTTCCTCTTATTCCTCACTCGACCATTCAATGTAGAATTTTTTTTTAGTACATTTATGTCCTCAACTATATTTTCTAGCATGATTAAAACATAACTCTTTATCTCTTGTCAAGTAGGTTGAGAGAATGATTGTGTAGGAGTGTTTCTATATCTTATTGTAATATCATAGAATTGCACCTAGGGGCAATTCCACATTTTGACATTTTTTCCTAGCATTTATGATGCCTTGAAATATTAATGACAAAATCCCATGGGTCAGAATTTAAATATTATAACTCCACATGGACAAGTGGTTGAGTGAAAAAATCCTGGCAACATATTTACCAATAATATAGGATCTTGACATCTACATGGCATGCTAGCGTCTGCACGGCATGCTAGCATCTTGTCGATTTCCTGACTTCAAAACATGGAATCAAGAATACTAACCCTTGAGACACATGTCTTGGCAATTATATTCCAAAAGTAACAGCTCTTTTCCACCGTTGCAAGCATTATAAACCACTTTCTGGCTCTCATTTTGGGGTTGGAAGACATCACTCAAGATCTCTTACTATTTTGCTCCAACTTTGAGACCCTCACTTTTGATAGCAATTCTCTCTCAAGTGAATCCATGCTAGACTAAGGTCCTCCCAACAGCTACAACATCTCTCAACCAAGCACTCAATGATGCATCTGTGTGCTCTAGAGAGGGTCTAGGCCTTTGGGTAACACTCTCTCTCTTTTACTTTCCTCTCATATTTACTCATTTACTTTCTTGTGGTGCGGGTTCTACTACTGACTGGGTTTTTCTTTCACAACATGCTTTTTTTACTTCTTTAGCACTCCTTTTCAACTTGGCTATCTGTGGAGGTGGGACCACCAAAGTGGGGTCGGATTGAGGCAAGCCCCTATACAGCCACCCAACAACTTTCCTCTCATTATTTTGTGTGTAGGTCATGAAAAGGAGCTTGGAGTGAAGATTCAAATGTCTAGAGGAAGGTAAGCTTTCTCCAAGTATCCTTGTGTTCATTTCAGTTCCTGGCTTTCTAACTAGTTATATAGTTCAGTACGACTCACCCCTGAGCTTAGAAGTAAAGCTTATTTTTGTCTGTTTGAGTCTTTGAGTTCTTTGTTTCTCAAGACACCAGCGTGTCCATTAGACAACAATGTGCCAAATTAGCATCTCAGAACTACACTAATGTCTTTTAGCTGAGAGCTTCCTCTTTCGAGATAGAAATACCTTGGTTTTGCTCTCTCAAGATCTCTGGTGGTTTTCCCCCGAAGCATAACTAAATCTTAGTTCTTTATCATTATGTTGATCTACTATCCTGAGGTATATAAGGGTAGTTCATTCCCCAGTGATCTCTCGAGAAAGGAGAGACCTACGTGTAGCAAATCCCTCTTATATCACATTTTGGTGAATTTGATGTGAACGTCAGATTTTTCTTAATGATGTTGCACATTCATGAATTTTTTGAGGAATATTTTGATATGTTGGAATATTCTCTAAATTATTTCTTAGAAGTTCTCTCCCCTATCCACAAATCTCTCAAAAAGGTCTCCTCTCGATAGGCTAAGGGATCAGTAAATGTGGTGGTGGTCTCTACGGATCATCCAAGCCCTAAGAAACCCATCATTTATGTGACCCTAGATGACTCTTATATCTATGGTATTTCATGTCATAGCAATTCACCAGACTTATATTCAAGGTTCACGAAATCTACAGACTCTACATCTTATAATGTTGTTAGACACACATATCCTACAAGGAGTAATAAGCAAAATATGAATCAACAACCTACTGTTCCTACATCACAATTTTTTGTCCCTACTTCTTTACCACCTTCTCAACCAAGTATTCCTTCAAAACCTAACCCCATGATCAAAGCACCAAATGATTATGATCTTGTCGAACAACTTCGTGTTACTCTGACTAAGATCTCACTTTGGGACTTGCTTCATACCACTCTGGTTTATTAGGAGATGCTCTAGGAAGCTTTACAAAAGCTTAGCTTTCCTATCTATGCTAGGCCCATGGATTTTAATGCATTGTTGGCCCATATTCATACGGATTCATCGAATATCACATTCCACCCGCAAGAACTCCCACCTCCAAATGTGCAAAAGCAAACAGAGCCTTTGATGATCATAGTCAATGTTAACATCGGTATTAGGCACACCCTAGTTGACACCGGTTTAGCTCTTAACGTTTGTGGTATAGACCTATTACTTAAAATTAAGATTGATTCATCTTCTTTAGAATATTCCTCCTTGTACATTCGTGGATTCGATAATGTTGGCCGCTAAAATATAGGTATAATAATACTACCTTTGCAACTAGGTCCTGTTACCTTACCCATGTTAGTTTAGGTGATGCTCGACTCCTTGCCATATAAATTCCTCTTAGGGAGGCCTTGGATCCATGCTATGGGTGCAGTGACTTCCACTTTACACCATTATTTGAAGTTCATTTCAAATAATCAAGTAGTTACAGTTAAAGTGGATCCAAAAGGCATTCTCCTATGTGAACTAGCTATCGTCAATCACGCTTCGACTATATCTACTCTCAAGAATTGAATTCCATCTTTGACCACCAATGCTATGGCATGTTCTTCATTGATACCCTCTATGGAAGTTGTTCCCAGAGCGAGTGTCAAAAATGAAGAATCACCTAAAGCAGAGGACCCTGAGTCTCCCTCGACTACTTTTCAAACAAATGTTTTCCTTGGAGATGATTGGGGCTCCTTGAATTTCTTTGAATTATTTGTTGCAGAATATAAGGTGAACCCCTCTTGTGTAGACATTCTAGGTACCCTTGATACAGAGGAAAATGATACTCTTGCAAAGGAGGAGAAGTGTGATCCTATTCAGGAGATCACTCCTTCCTATACTAAGGAAAATAATCCCCCTCTTACAAAGGAGATTAACATTTGTGAGCCTGGTAAGGAAGGAGGGAGTACCCCATAGAAATGTGTGACATCCATTGGTGGAATGAAATACTCTACATGGAACCATCGCCTCCTAAGGTTCTAAAAACTCATTACAAGTTCAAATATGAGCTCGTTTCTCAGTATGGCTATGGGGAGAAAGGCCTAGGGTGTATCAAGAAATGGAATCATGTCCCTATCTAGTTCAAGCTGTGACAGTGCTATCTGGGTCTGGGATGCTCCGTTGAATAGTCTAAGCAAAAACCTTGGTGGAGTGTTAATATGATCTCAGTCGAGCCACTGAGCCCGGTTCACCCTGAGTTAATAGAGGAAGGGGAGCAGGTTGAGAAAGTCCCTCTCAATGTCTTCTCTTTGGATGAAGTGCTAGAGGAATTTCTAGGTGCTTATTCCTTGTTGCCTCATTATCATCACAAGACATGATTCCCATATCATTTGCATAGTTGAGCATACTTTGGAGAATCTATTTTGAGTATTGATGAGGAAGATCCTCTATCTAACATTGGTAATGATGTCATGCTATCTCATCCTGAAGATGACAATTCCCTTCTTAAAGGAGATACTGTTGAAATCTCTATGGATCCTAAATCCTCAAAAAAAGTGATCAAGATCAAGAAGTGTCTCTCTTCAGAGGAAGAAAATGAACATTCTAATCTCTTGCATTCTCATCCTTATATCTTCACCTAGACATGCAAGGATATGCCTAGGATTGATGAATCTATAGAGGTTTACAATATCATCCTATGTCTTGATGCCAAGCTGGTTAAACAAAAAATATGAAAGATCAATCCCACGGTGGCATTGATGGTCAAGACTGAGATAAAGAAGCTATTGAAATCAGGCTTTATCTATCCTATCGACTATTCCCCCTAGATTTTGAATATATTCATCATTAGTAAACTTGATGGTCATATTCTAATATGTATCAACATTTGTGACCTTAATAAGGCTTCTCTTAAGTATAATTTTCCATTGCCTAATATAGATATGATTGTCGACTTGACTATAGGTCATGCTTTTCTATCTTTCATGGATGGCTTCTCAAGTTACAATCAAATTTGTATTAACCCAGATGATCAATATAAGATATCCTTCACTACCCCATGGGGTACTTTCTGTTATGTGGTCATGCCCTTTGGATTAAAGAATGTGGGAGCTACTTACCAATGAGTGATGACCCTAATATTCCATGATTTCATCCATAAGATCTTAGAAGATTACATTGATGATATATTAGTGAAATCGATAACCCGCCAAGATCACATAAAGAACCTTCATCTTATCTTTGAAAGGATTCAAATCTATAAAATGAGACTAAATCCCCACAAGTGTTTCTTTGGCATTGATGCCGACAAGCTTTTGGGGTTTATAGTTTCTCACCATGGGATCAAGGTTGACACAAATAAGATTGATGCCATCATTAACATGCCTCCACTAAGGAATATCACTGAGTTGCAAAGTTTATAGGGGAAGATTTAAGCAATTCAAAGATTTATATCTTAGTTGGATGATTGTACCCTTCCTTTCACTCATTTATTGAAAAAGGATGTTCACTTCATATGGGATGAAGAGTGTCAAAAAGCCTTTGAATAAATCAAAGCCTATTTAGCCAATCCTCCCATATTGATGCCGACTATGCAAGATAGACCCTTTCTTCTTTACCTCACCACATCAACATATGCTTTGGTAGTTCTTTTAGCCCAATATGATGACGCTAGGAAGGAGAGAGCGATCTACTACATTAGTTGTGTTCCAGATAACTATGAAACCCATTATTCCTCCATGGAGAAGTAATACCTTTCTCTTTTCTTTACTATGAAGAAGTTGAGGCATTATCCCCTCCATGCTGAAACACATGTTATAGTAAAAGTGAATCTCTTAAAGCATCTATTCTCTAGCATTGACCTGGCTGGGAGTTTAGAAAAATGGGTTATGTTGCTTTCTAAGTTTGACATAAAGTTCATTGCTCAAAAATCAATAAAGGGTCGAGTGGTTGTGGATCAACTGGTAGACACTCCCTTATCTCGCTCCTTCCTAGGGTTGGATTTGTTTCCTACTGAATTTTTTTTGTAATTAATCAGGACCTTGAGTGGAAAATGTACTTCAATGGATCGAGGTGTCAAACTAGTTCTGGAGTAGGCGTGGTTCTCGTATCCCCTGAAGGTAAACCAGTTCCTCTACCCTTTCGACTAGATTTTCCTTGTACTAATAACATTATTGAGTACAAAGCCCTTATTGTTGGCTTATGTGCCACGATTGCACTAAAAATCAAACATCTTCATATCCTAGGCAACTCTGAACTTATAGTGAACCAGATAATGGGAACCTATCAAGCCAAGCAAAGTAATTTTTCCTAATATCGAGACCTTTCCTTGTCCTTTCTTAAACAGTTCTCCTCTTTCATAATAGATAGTTTCCCTAGGAGAGAAAATAGACATGTTGATGCCATGGCAAGCACTGCTTCCTTGGTACCTTCAGAAGAAGATATGAAAGAATACCACTTCATGGTTTAGTTCCTACGAACCCCTACAGTTCCCGACCAACCCGAATCTGAGTCCTTTATACATTCCCATGTGGACTCTGGAGAATGGTTTTTTGATATCTACAACTACCTAAAGACTAGAAACTTTCCTGATGATGCAACACAGAATGATCACACTCATATAAGAAATCTTTTAGTTTATTATGTTATTATGTCTGATGTCCTTTATAGAAAAGCCTATAATGGCTTACTTCTCACGTGTCTCACTAAAATGGAAATACCCCTTGCCCTTAAGGAAGCCCATGCGAGCTTCAGGGGTGGACACTTTGGTGGTAGAGCCTTGGTAAGAAGACTAATACACATGGGGTACTGTTGACAAATGATGGAACATGATTCCTTTGATTTTGTTAAGAAGTTCCCCCAATGTCAACAACACAATCATCTTATTCGTGCACCTACCCAAGAATTACAAAATAAAACTTCCCCTTGGTCGTTCACAAAATGGGGGTTGGATATTATTGGAAAAATATCACCACCTTCTTCCAAGGGACATACCTTTATCATTACTGCTACATATTACTTCATGAAATGGGGGTATGTGCATGATCATCATGGAAAAATAGGCCCTTAAGTGGCAAAAAATTTAGAAAAATCGAGTTAGGCAACTTGACATGAAAAATTTGAATAAGTTATCTATATTATTTCAAAAATATGTAAGAATAGAATCTATAGAAAATTGAATGTAGTTTCTAAAATACTAGGTTATTTTAAAAATAAATAAATCTATTTGGTGAAAATTTAAAATTTCAATGCAATAGTACTTAAATTTTAGGAAAAATAAGAAGTAGGTTCTGTCTGAACCCTAACCACAAAAATCAATATTTTTTATAAGATTTTAAATATAATTAGAGGACTCATGTCCCATGTGATGCATATTTTTTTGTAATTTTTTGTAAGCACAATTAATTATGAATTTTTATTACAACTTTAAAAATATAAAACTTGTATGCCTAACCACCTTAACTTGGTCAAAACTTCATGAAATTAATTTTTTAATCCTATGGTATGTGAAGCATGAATGTGATGCATGTTTAGATTCAAAATTGATACTATTTGAAAGCTATAGTCTTTTCAATCACCTATCAATCAAATAGAAATGAATAATGATTATTTATTAAATTCAAAGTAAAGCATAATTTATATTGGTGGAAAGTTGAGAATATTCTTTAAAACCATTTTTGTTTCATCAACTTTGGGTAAAAATCTCGCTAGCCACATGGGCCATCATATCACTTACATATCGCCACTTTTGGCCCATCATGATCCTCGCACATACCAATGGGTCAAAGCTATCTCACTCCGATCCACGAATGTCAAGCTATCTGTAATTTCCTCATGAACAACATCATTTCTTAATTTGGATTTTCCCACTACACTTGTTTCTTACAATGGTACAACCTTTCAAGAACAAGGAAGTGAAGCAATTCCTAGAGAAATTCCATATTCAACATAGGTTTTCCACACCATACTATCCATAATCTAATGGTCAAGAAGAAGTGTCTAATAAAGCTCTTGAGCTTATTCTCCATAAGATAGTTAATAAGCATGGTAAATATTGGCATATTCAACTAACGTACGCTTTGTGGGCCTATCGCACGAGTTTGTATGGCTAAGGAACAACACCTTACAACCTCATGTATGGTGTTGAAGCTATTATGCCTTTGGAGTTGGAGATTTTGTCTTTACGGGTTTCCCTTAAAGGGATAATTGATGATGAAACCTACCGAGTTAACCATTTGCATCAGCTGGAGATGCTTGATGAGCGCATTTAGGGGCCCTTGAACATCTTAAAGCTTATCAACGATGGTTATCTAGGAAATATAATCAGAGTGTGCTTCCTAAGACTTTTTAAAATAGGAGATCTAGTTCTCTATGAAAACTAGAGAAATGTAAATGCGCCACCTAATCAGAGAGAAAATTCAGTCCTAACTAGTTAGTCCCTTACATTGTGATCTTCGTATATGGTTCAGGTGCCTATGGATTATCATCTATGGATGGAACACCTTTAAAGATCTCGTTAATGCAATGCATATTTGACAGTACTATGCATAGTTTTCTAGGTGTCATCTATGTGGTGTTCTCTATATAGAAGGGTAGTAGCACTATTTATATTGACATTATTCATTAAAACATTAAGAAAATTTTTGTATTGTGAATGACCACATGCTTATGTGTGTGCGTGACCATGAATCACATTATGTCTATTAAGAACATTAGATAATCATTGTATTTAATTAACATAAGACCATGTGTGTTTATTAAATCATGTTAGCATCTAATGATGACATACATCCATATGAGCATATAACATTCATAGCATGAACATACATAAAAAATAAAGAACATACACATCCAAATAAACAATTCCATGAGATCAAAATTGATATATCTATATATATATGCATAATGTATGTATCAAATGTCATATACATGTATTGGGCCACTGCTATAAAAAATGAGTGGGAATTGAATATGTGTCTATACAAAAGATCTTCAAGTATGTATGTATGTATATGAATCTCGCTACAAAAATTATATAAAAAACTAATGATAATGATGCTTTTGATCACTGTGGCACATGAATCCTAGATCCCCCTAGCTCTAGTGAATTCTTTGGAACCCTAGGGAGGGAATGAATAGTGGTCATGGAGCACAAATGGTGGGAGTGTGATACATACAAAGTTGCATGCATCCCCCTGATCTCCCCCTATAGGGAGGATCTCATCAACTCTGCCTACCTCAAGTAGTCCCATAGTTACTGAACCTCTATTGGGATCACAACTATTGGCTACTCTTTGAGGTCATTGAGATGGCTCTAGAGGGTGACACGTGCCTTCTTGATGGAATCAACCCTCCTTAGTGTCACATCTTGCTCGGTGAGTGCCATCCGCAACTCCCTTGATAGATGATCATGCTTTCCTCAAAGAGAAGTCAACTCTGGAATAAGCTAGACAACCTCCATGCCCCACTCCTCTTAAGCAGTCCTCAAGCATGCAACTGGCTTGAAACTAGGGGCATGATGTCCCATAGAAGTTGGCCAATAAGCCTCGGGGACCGATCCCTGAATCAACATGGTAGGGGCAACCTATGAAATACATTGAGCTATGAACCTAGTCCATCCCTATACATCCTTTGTAACCAAAAAGAAAGAAAGAGGTATCAGAATCACATGGAATATATATATGTTGTAAGTAAAAAATCTAAAAATACAAAAATATAAACATATTGCATACAACTAGGTCCCCTGGCTGCCATGTTTGGTCAGGGTGAGGATCAGTGTTGGGACCTGTACCACCATCATTGGTGGCCACTCCTGGTGATGCTAGTGTTTCCACAGCTACAATAGAAGATGGTGGTGCCAAAGAGATAAGGGTAGCTAGTGGGGGATTTGACCTCCTCCATCGCCTCGGCCTCAATGGTGTCACATTCCTCCTCCTCCCTGGCCTACTATCAACCTATCCTCCTATGCTATGGCGGTTGAGGTGGTAATTCCTCCTGTGGACAATGGTACCCTCTCAGAGCACCCTCGCCAAACATAGGAGTAGGACAATGCCTCTCCCACCATCACATAAAATCAGCCACTACCCTAACATTATCCACCGTCGATATAGGTGGCAGATCATGGTCGGGCTCATCATCATTTAAGGGGACAATATCCATAATAGTGGGGTGAGGGTAGTCCCCAACCCTCACTGCACTCTTGTGGGCCCTAGTGTAGGTGGGCATGTCTGTTGGTATGGTCTATGGTTGACCATGCTGCCACATGACTCAACTCCAGAAGTAGGGTACTATAAAAAAATCTCCACTCAATCAAAAAAGATCTCACTACAAGTTCCTCAAGTACCTTCTATCATCCACCCACCTGAAAAATCGGTAGGGTCTTCACTGAACACCATCTGTGGTGAGAGTGTCGAACTATAATCACAAAAAATGTAAATCTCCAAATCTCTACTAGCTTGTCATGTCATACTAGTGGACCATGGGTATCTGATACATCCGTCATTAGGGAAAAATGATTGGCCGGGTGCACATGATGTGGGAAAAGGCCCACACCTAAAAAAGTGTGCACATTTTGAGGCTACCATACTCATAATATACGTATCGACCTAGCTCCTGCTAAAGGTGCACTAGCATGTTGCACCCCTTAGAAAAAATGGTCCTATGCTCCACCATCTCTCTAATAGTGTGGATGAGGCCCTCATGTCGATGCGAGCCTCACCCATCAATCATGATTTGAAAGGAAATGGTCACAACCATGACTCAGAAGATCAAAATTACAGTGGTCCTTGCATGGTCATACCAGTGCATATAGATATGACCTGTGTTGTCACCCCCATTAGTCCTTCCCATGCAGTAGAGGATTTCCTTCGACCACTCCCACGTCGATCGTATATCATCAAGAACCACCCACCATCTATAGATGGGTAGCCCGAGGATTTGATAAATGTCCTTGAGTGTGATAGTCATCTCTCCACATAGCAACTGGAAAGATGACATGGTGGCATCCCACTGCTCCATGAGGGATGTCAACATCCTCTCATGATATCTCATCTTTGGCATGGTAAATACATGCAAGAGACCGACTCACTTTAGAAGTGTGACCTCATCCTTGGATAAATGATCCCTCTGCTCACAAATGAGTCAAAATGCTTGACCTCCCGGATGCTCCCGAATCTCTGGGTACTCCTACAAAAAGTAACAAAATTTTGAGTTAGAACATTGAAATTGTGCATAAAAACAAAAAATTCATTAAGACCTATGTGTGTTGCACAAACATCTGTGTGCCACACATGTGTCCCTAACTGCCATGGTCACCTTGAAGATGAAAACACGTCTTTGAGATGACAATGTGGATATGGGACCTCAACACTTATTTGACATGACAGTGCAGATGTTGGATGAGGGCATAGAAATAAGATGCCTGTGCACCTTGCTGATGGAGAAATTCCTAAAAATGACTTGAAAATCATAGAAAACAAGATTTTACGGTCTACTTGTCCCACCTCGTGATGCTCAATGATGTCTTGGCATAGCTACTCCAACCTTGGTGCCTCATACTCTCTCCTGCTCAACATTTTGCTGACTTTTCTCTCACAAAAGTCAACAATTTGCTTGTAGTGAATAGTGAAAATGACCCTTCTAGGGGCCCACCTAGGTATATATAGGCCCCCCGAGGCATATTTTTCCAATAGTTTGTGGCTCCCTAGTTTCTCCTAAATTTGTTGCCCCACCAGGCTAGGGGAAAACTTAGGAGGGGGCATAAGGTCATCTCTTGTTCATATTTTTCTTCCAAATCGATGACTTTTTTCTTGATCATTCCTCTCTTTGTAGTACCTTTCTTTTTGATTTTTCGAGGCTGACCTAAAATTTGAGTTTTGCAAGATAAATTTTTGAACAATTTTTCATGACCATATTGACATTGTTTGTTGAGCTCAGATGCTGGGGGCACCTTCAGTATTGGTTAGCTCGACTTTGGTGGAGGCTATGGTCTCTCTCTATTGGCACACAAATCTATAAAATTCAAAATTTGGATGAAATTTTTTCTTCTGTACTTTAGTGAAGTTGATTTTTTTCAAAATTGAGGCCACTAAAGTGGGGGAAAAATGCAAAGTCACAGAATTGGACCTAGGGGTAATTCCATATTTTGGCATTTTTTCTTAGCATTTATGATGCCTTGAAATATTAATGACAAAATCCCATGGGTTAGAATTTCATGATTCTAACTCCATGTGGACAAGTGGTTGAGTGACAGAAGCCCGACGACATGTTTTCCAAGAATATAAGATCTAGATGTATGTGTGACACATAGAAGTCTATGTGGAATGCTAGCATCTTGTTGATTTCTTGAGTTCAAAATGTGGAATCAAGAATACTAACCCTTGAGACATGTGTCTTGGCAGTTACATTTTGAAGGTAATGACTCTTTTCCACCCTTGCAAGCATTAAAAACCCCTTTCTAGCTCTCATTTTTGGGTTGGAAGACACCACTCAATCTCTCTTACTATTTTTCTCCAACTTTGAGATCTCTTCACTTTTGATAGAAATTCTCTCTCAAGTGAATCCATGCCAGACTAAGGTCCTCCCAATAGCTACAACAACTCTCAAGCAAGCACTCAATGGTGCGTCTGTGTGCTCTGGAGAGGGTCTAGGCCTATGGGTAATGCTCTCTCTCTTTCACTTTCCTTTCATATTTTCTCATTTACTCTCTTTTGTTGTGGGCTCTACTCTTGAGTGGTTTTTTATTTCACCATGTGCTTCTCATGGTGTGGATTCTACTCCTAAGCAAGTTTTTCTTTCACCACATGTTTTTTACTTCTTTAGCACTCCTTTTCAACTTGGCTGTTCATGGAGGTGGGAACACCAAAGCAGGGTCTGACTGAGGGAGGCCCCTATACAACCACCCAACAACTTTATTCTAATTCTTTTGTGTGTAGGTCACAAAAAGGAGCTTGGAGTGAAGATTCAGACATCCAGAGGAAGGTAAGCTTTCTCCAAGCATCCTTGTGTTCATTTTAGTTCCTAGTTTTCTAACTAGTTATATAGTTTAGTATGACTCACCCCTGAGCTTATAAGTAAAGATTATTTTTGTCCATTTGAGTCTTTGAGTTCTTTGTTTCTCAGGACACCATCACATCCTTTAGACAACAACACGTCGCGTTGGCATCCTAGAACTAAATTGGCGTGTTTTTGCTGAGAGCTCCCTCTTTTGAGATAGAAATTCCCTAGTTTTTCTCACTCAGGATCTTTGGTGGTTTTCCACCAAAGCATAACTGAATCTTAGTTCTTTATCATTTTGTTGATCTACTATCTTGAGGTGTATAAGGGTAGTCCATTCGCTGGTGATCTCTCAATAAAGGAGAGACCTGTGTGCAATGAATCCCTCTTATATCACACTTATGTTTACAAAACCTTTCCTTCTATTAATCACAATATTTCACTCTACTTGTCATGTTATAATAGTTTTTTGGGACATAAATTTTATGTGAAACTTACATACCTCTTGTATTTTATGAGGTATTTTAAATCCTTCAGGAATAATTTCTCATTTTTTGTCCACAAAATTCTATTCTTTGAAATAAAAATATTTATAATAAATGAATATAATCCTTGATCGTACTTATTTTATTTAAATTGGTAAGATTATTTATGTAGATATCCATAATATATATTTTCTTCCACTTGTAAAGTTGACTAGGTGACAACTCATCTCTTCTTTTTCTTCTCTTCACATATCCAATGATACCAAATGTATTTATATGGTTCCAATAATAAGGATTTCATCAAAACCATTTTTCTATATAATATGATAAAGATCAAGTGTTGCTCTGTTTGGGAAAGCCAATTCATTGAATCCTTCTCATTAAAAATTTACATATCCATATATTTATGTAAAGTGCCTAGCCATAGAATTATTTGAGTGTTGATAAACCCTTACCTTTCATTAAACATCATTTAGATCTTGGAATAAATTTTTCATCCCTAGCATTGTTGGGTGAATATTTATTTTCCTATAAACTTGAAACGAAAGCAGAGTGTAGAAAACACCTTCCTAATGCAAATCAATTAGGAGAGGGTTGTAAAGACTTAGCTTCAAATCCTTTTACACTTACAATTTCATTTAAGATTACATATACATTTAGTTATTTTCATATTTAAACATAAAACCACAAAACATAAAATTTACATGGGAAAACTCTTTTAGGAAAAAAACACACACCAAAGCATAGATCAATTCTATTATAGTAAAAAGATATTACAATACAACTTTAAAATTCCACTCTTGTAGGTGTTGATTTGTTGTGATACAAGATTCTAGAGTGAATCTAAAAACATAACGATATACAAATATTACAATACTCCCTTTTTCACAAATACACTAAGGAATCAATATAGATTTCTCTCATATAATGTTATCCTATATTTCCATGTGTCTATCCCATACTCTCTACACTAATTTAAAATAAAACTAACAACACGTACGAGTCCCAAGTAACCTAATTAGCAACCACCTTAACATGTAGAAAAATGGAACCACATGCAAAAACACATACAAGCACATGGGTATGTG